>VMRN01000330.1:17441-28419 GCA_010277015.1 Poeciliopsis turrubarensis
GTGTGTGTGTGTGTGTGTGTGTGTGTGTGTGTGTGTGTGTGTGTGTGCGTGTGTGTGTGTGTGTGTGTGTGTGTGCGCGCCAACAGGTGAACCCATCTCTGTTTCAGCTCTACAGGTTCTCTTCAGGGTCATCACAAGCTGAGGTCCAATCACAGTACCTGGAGTCTGTGGTTGCCAAGGCAACGAGCCTTGCCACTAAATTTATGTTCAGCCAATGGGATGTGTGCTGCCCTGCCTGGTGACCAATCAGCTGCGCTCTCAGAGTTTCACAGCACAAATGTGAAGGTGATGATGATGATGGTGGTGATGGTGATGATGATGATGATGATGGTGATGGTCATGATGGTGATGATGATGGTGGTTCTTGTGACCCAGCTCAGTAAACGAGTGTCGCAGATCAGAATACGGCGTGCGTCGCCGCGGGAGACGCCTCTAACACCAATGGGACTGCCCAAAGTGAAACGGTAAGAAAGCAGTACAAGTTTCTCCAGCATTCAGCAGAAAATTAGTCCGGTGGGTCTTGGGAATCTCATAGAAGAATCATAAACATTCAGTTTAATATAAGATGAAGTCATCTAGTCATGTTTGGCCATTCTGCTGCCTGGAAAGTGCTGTTGTTTCTAATGTTGGTGGGGAAATATTTCACATTATTTCACATTTTCTCTTCCTGTCAGATGTAGTTGTCCTGCCAGGCCACCAGGTGGCACTAGTATTTTAACATGATGCTGTCCAACATTGTTTCTGTTGTAATCTGGCTGTTGAAGCAGAATAAGCCGTTGGTTCTGTGCTTGTGCTCTCAGTACTTGGCTCATCTGCTGGAGCGTCACAGGAAAGTTCCAATCCGAAACCTGGTTTCAAAGGATGCTGAAAGGTGAAAGGTCACTTCTTAACGAGCGGCTGTACCGCAACAACTAGGTTATGGTTTAGCTGAAGAGCATCGCCGTGTCAACGGGCCTTAGAGGAGAACTGTCATTATGAAGATCTTTATAAGTTTCGCACATCAGAAACTTATAAAGTTTGGATCTCCACATGCCATCTGGCCATCGGAACCAACGTTCAGGAAGCTGGACTTCCTGAATATCTGACATGTGTTCCACTTTTTCCACAGTCCCTGTTTAATTTTGAGGATTTTTCCAAATTTTCCTCCAGAGTGATAATGGTTCTGACCTGGTTGAACCCTCAGAACCCTCTGGATTTAACCAGCCGTGTTTCCCACAGCTGGAGAATTTCCTGGTTTCTGTCCAATCAGAGCAGAGAAACACTGCCAATAGATGATCAATGATGATGATGATGATGATGATGATGATGCTTCCTGTGTTCCTCAGGTTGAAGAAGAAGGAGTTCAGCCTGGAGGAGATCTACACCAACAAGAACTACGAGGCCCCACCGAACATCAGGTAGGTACCGTTACCGGACATCAGAGGTCTGACAGGATTTGTTCTAGTGTTGATGTTTTCTGTAGTCGGTGCTGACCATCAGGACAGCCTGTCATTAGATCCTGATTGGCTAATGACTCTTGCTAAGATCATCAACCCATAGGTGACAGCGTGCCTTCAACTCAGCTTCCCAGCATGCTTTGTGTGTTTCCTGCAGGAGCCTGGAAACCATATTTGAGGAGCCTCGGGAGAAGGATGGATCGCTGATCCTGATTGGCCAGCAGAAGCGTCGCCGGCTCCTCCTCTTCCCTGACTTCACTCAGCCGAGGAAGAGGAAGAAGCCCCAAGGTCCACCATGAACCCAACACCTCTGGTTCTTCATCAGCATCAGCTGCTGATCTGTTTCCTGTTTCCTCCAGGGGTGGGTCTTCCTGCTTCTTTGGTGCCCAGAAAACGAGCCGCAGTGCGGCGACACGTCCACGGCAGCGGGCTGGACGACGGCAGCGACCTGGACGTGATGCTGGTGGAGCGCCTGAGCGAGCTCGATGACTTCCTGACTCAGCAGGGCCTGGACGTGTGACATCATTTCCTGACAGCTGACTAAATGGACACACCAATGTTGACGGTGTGAGGGGCTGAATGGAGACATGTCTGCATAGGCTGAGCCTCGGATCCGGCAACACCCCCTATGGAAGGCTCCGCCCTCTACAGATGCACCTGTGGACAAAAACCTCATCCAGCTGCCAGTCTCTGCAGTGCCCTGTAGTACTCTGTAGTACTCTGTAGTACTCTGTAGTACTCTGTGGTACTCTGTAGTGCCCTGTCGTACTCTGTAGTACTCTGTGGTACTCTGTAATACTCTGTAGTACTCTGTGGTACTCTGTAGTACTCTGTGGTACTCTGCAGTGCCCTGTAGTACTCTGTAATACTCTGTGGTACTCTGTGGTACTCTGTAGTACCCTGTAGTACTCTGTAGTACTCTGTGGTACTCTGTAGTACTCTGTAGTACTCTGTGGTACTCTGTGGTACTCTGTAGTACTCTGTAGTACTCTGTAGTACTCTGTGGTACTCTGTGGTACTCTGTAGTACTCTGTAGTACTCTGTAGTACTCTGTGGTACTCTGTAGTACTCTGTGGTACTCTGTAGTACTCTGTGGTACTCTGTGGTACTCTGTGGTACTCTGTAGTACTCTGTGGTACTCTGTAGTACTCTGTGGTACTCTGCAGTGCCCTGTAGTACTCTGTAGTACTCTGTAGTACTCTGTGGTACTCTGTAGTACTCTGTAGTGCCCTGTCGTACTCTGTGGTACTCTGTAGTACTCTGTGGTACTCTGCAGTGCCCTGTAGTACTCTGTAGTACCCTATAGTACTCTGTGGTACTCTGTAGTACTCTGCGGTACCCTGTCGTACTCTGTGGTACTCTGTAGTACTCTGCGGTACCCTGTCGTACTCTGTGGTACTCTGTAGTACTCTGCGGTACCCTGTCGTACTCTGTAGTACCCTATAGTACTCTGTGGTACTCTGTAGTACTCTGTCGTACTCTGTGGTACCCTGTGGTACTCTGTAGTACCCTGTAGTACTCTGGAGTGTTGTGAACTGTGATGTTTATTTCTGATGAAAACTGTATTTTTGGACAAATAAAGTAATTTCTTCTCTGAAATATTTTCTGGCCGTCCAATCGTCTGCCAGCAGCTCAGGCTGTGATTGGTCAGTCTGACAGAACCGGGCAAGTCAGTGGAGGCTCAGTCCAGCTTCTCCATCAGGACTTCGAAAGACTCCAGAATCTCCAGCCACAGGAAGCCAAATCCAGCTTAACGTCACACGACCCAGAGGTCATGTTACCCAGGGGTCACATGAGCCGATGACCTCTAAGAGGGTCCAGGAGGGGCTCTGCAGCCGACTACTGCAGTTCTGACTGTGATTCTGATGTTCTGGGTCAGCGGTCCTGAAGACATGAGCTGGACCCAGAACGGGTTCGGAACCAGATTGGGTTTTACTCCAGTTGGTTTATCAAGGTCCGTTTAATCATTTGAACTGGTTCTGATTTTCACTCAGTGTCTGGTGGTTCTGATGTTCTGAAGTTTTGTCAGAACTGTTAAGGGGGTTCTGAAAGGTTCTGGTTGAATCGTATAGTCCAACCAGACTGGGCCGACAGAACCGATCTGGTCCACTTTCCAGGTTCTGTTGACCTGATGTCATTTACTTTTGCTTCATATTTTTAGGTGGTTCTGATTCATTTCGGGTTCTGAGCGGATCTATCTGGAGATCCAGTTCCTCTCCTCACCGCTGGGAAACAGCACTGCGCCTGCGCAACCCTCTTAAGGGGAAGAAGAAGCCTGACGCAACATCTGCTGACGTCACATCCTACGAAGATGATGGCGGTGGCCGCGGCGAGGTTGAGCGGAGCACCGAGGAAATGCTGCAGGTAAATTCAGCTGGAACACCTGAGCTCTTTAAGCACACACTGACGTCAGCGAGACGCTGGCTGTGACGTCAGGTAGCGAGCCGAAGGTTCCCTGGATCAGCCGATGGACCAGAGACACATCCGAACCTGGAGACGCGGTTCTGGAGAAACGGACGCAAGGAGGTTCGGCTGGCAGGTGACCAGGTGACACCTGCAGCCCGGAAGTTAGTCCGACAGGAACAGGAAGTCGTATTGTGTGACGTTAAATTGGAAACAGACTCGTCAGTCCATTTGGACCCGGTCCGGTTCTACCAGAACCAGCCAGACCAATCAGGATTCTCCAGGTTCTGGTTCTACAGGCAGAAACAGGGTCAGATGGACCCAGAACCTCAGAACATCAAAGGGTTCCTGAATGAAACTAACAGAACCACGAAGGACCGTTCTCATTCTGGATCTGGCGTCGACCAGAAAATGTTCTGATCGTTTTAAATTAGAGCGATGGTACCAGCTGGGCCTGGTACCAGGAAGCTGTGCTAAACCTCAGTGGGTTCTCCTGTTATCATTGAAATTCTGGCCCGGTTCCGTCGCCCTCGAATCATCATGGCTGATTCCCAGTCAGACCGGTCTCAACCCAGCAGAACTTCCAGAACCAGACCAGTTCTGCTTGGTTCTGTCGAAGGCAGCTGGAGCTGAGCTGAATGAGCTCCAGCTCATTCAGCAACATGCAGGGGAGGGGTTCTTCTTATCTTCCTGGCTTGGTGCTGTGACCCAGTAGAGTCACTGAGGTTCTTCACCACAGAACCAACATGGTCGAGTTTTAACTGGGTCAGGTACCGTGGCTGGCAGGTGGGACCGGACCCAAGACGTTCCAGTTGAGGTTCTGGACCGTCCGGCACATAAAGCAGCCTGGGGTCGGTTTGGGGTCATGTGATGGTGAACTTTAATGCGCTGTGTGTTTCAGGGCGCCGTCACCGCGCTGCAGCCAGAGCCGCAGCCTGAGCAGCGGTGAGTCCCTGCAGCAGGTAAATGATGATGACATCAGATCTGTCAGCCAATCGGCTTCCTCTGCTTCTGCAGGTCTCCGCTCCCTGTCCAGACCCCGACCTTTTACTCTGCTCATCGTCACGGGAGGTTGTTACCTTGGTTACCAGCAGTACAAAAGGCGGGGCCAACAGGATGAAGAGGCTGGACCCCATTTAGCCACGCCTACTCAGGTAAGACACACATCAGGGGGCGGAGCTAGTTCAGCTGCATGGTCCCACAGAAACCTATAGCAGAGTGGGTGGAGCTTATGCCTCCTGAATGTAAAGAGGGCGTGGCCTAGTAAATCCCTCGCCAGAAGGTCTCAACCGTTTTTGATGTCACTGTCTCTTTTCATTTTGTCTTGTGCAGTTGGATTGGTTCTGACCCAGTTCTGAAGTTGGTTGCGCTTTATTTAGAGACCTGACCCACTGAGAAACAGGTTACCGTGGAAACATCAAAGTTAAAGTAGCAGAAGCATGTGATTGGAAACACTTGATTCAGACACTGGAGCTTCACTTCCTGCTCCAGCAGCAAACCAGATCGTGTTTCGGACTGCAGGTGAACCTGCAGGTGTGCCTCCTCAGAACCGACCAATCAACAGCCGGCTATATTTCTGAGCACGTGCAGAACCGCTTATGTAACAGGGCAGGGTTAACCAATCCCGTGGAGCCAAGTCGGTGACATCACTCAGGTGAATGACCTCACTCTGATTGGTTCTCTGGGTGAAAGGTGAAGCTGATGTCACACAGTCCTGCGACCTCTCCTTCCAGCCATCCTGCCTCCTGATTGCTCAGATAGACTGCTGTGATTGGTCAATGAGTAACCAGAATAACAGCAGCAGGCTGTGATTGGTCAGCTCCCAGCTGATCGTTGATCAGCATATTGATCACCAGAGCGATGACTCAGCAGTCTGAAGGACCAATCGTGGGCATCGATCCGGATTTTTCCATCACACCACGGACTCTGACCCGTGTGCTATTAATAACCGCAGCGTGGCAGAGTGGGCGGAGCCTAGCCGCCTTAACCCCAACTGCCTCCTCCTCCTTCTCCTCTTCCTCTGCTGCCGCTGCGACTCAGCCTCACTCGCCATGTGCCGCCGGCCCGCTCAGCTCCCGGCGCCGGCCCGACCCGCGCGCTCATGGTGAGGTTCTGCAGGCCGCCGCGGCTCAACCGCGGCCCGCTGCGGCAGGTGAGGCGGCGGCGGGGCGAGGGCGGCGGCGAGGGAGCGGGCAGAAGGAGTGGAGCTGCCGGACCTTTCAGGTGGGAGAGAGGAACCCTTCAGAACCAGCCTGGGCCTGACCTCTGACCTGTAGCTGCTGCATGCCTCTGATCCAATCCAGCTGCACACTGAGGTCCGCTCCGGCTTCCGTAGAACCTGGCTCAGGCACCAGAACCAGAAACTGCAATAATTTCTTTACTCCAGAAACCTACTGATCCGACCCGGATCAGGAACCAGATCCGCTCTGCCAGCAGAACCGTTACGTTCAGTCTGGGAGAGCCATCAGTGGTTGTGGACCCGACCCGGAGGGAGGGAGAGAGAGAGAGATTATCTGGAGATGAAGCCAGATTAGAGCAGATTACAGGTTGCCATGGAGACAGCATCTGATCCGCTGAAAGCCTGCTGTCCCAGTTATCCAGCCACTGGCCCGGTTCTACTGGTTCTGGATGGTTAGCTAGCTGCCTACGTACAGGCCCCTCCAATGCTGACCTTTGACCCTCCTGATCCTCCGCCTCCTCGTGCTCGCCGCCGCTCATTGAAGCCCCGCCCACTCCACACCTGTTTCTGACTGGTTTACTTTTCAGATTGTTGTCTTCCTGTCAGCTGACCATCATGTCTCCGCCCCTTTTTTATGCTCCGCCCCTTCCTGTCAGGCTCAGGGTGCCTCGTTTGGCTCTGCGTCACCGTCTGAGCACGCTCAGTAGTGGTGTCTGTCGCCCCGCCCCCTGGCACCGCCGGCCAATTGCTTTCCTCGGTTTCTTCCTGTCTGTCAATGCCCTGCGGCCGCTGGCCAATCGGGTAAGAGCGGCTCTAACCGGGCGTCTGATTGGATGATGAGAAAAAGGGAGGGGAATAACCATATATGTACACCCTGTTGTATTCCTTCCAACTTCTCCGTGATCCGAGGGAACCGGAACCTGCCCGGCACCAAGTGATGCTGTAGTTTCTGTTTGGACCCGCAGGTGGCACTTTACCGGACCTTCCCGACTCGCTTTGTGTCCCGGGCCTGGGGCCGGCTCAACGGACTAGACCTACCGACCTGGCTCCGCAAACCCATCTACTCCCTCTACATCTGGACATTCGGGGTCAACATGCAGGTCTGGATAAGAGCCAGAACCAGAACCAGAGCAATACCGGCTCCTCTGACGGTGGTTTTCCTCTCTTTGTCCACCAGGAGGCGGCAGTGGAGGACCTGCATCACTATAAGAACCTGGGCGAGTTCTTCCGCCGCCGCCTCAAACCCGCGGTCCGACCCGTCTGTGCCGCTTCCTGCCTGGTAAGCTCCTCCCTCCGGAACCAGAACCCGTACCTTACATCCACTCTCTGACAGCAAACTGATTTTGGTTTTCATCTGAACTGCCTTATGGCGGAGGGAAGAACCAGCAGAACTCTTTGGTTCTGGTACCATCGGGTGATCACCTGGTTCTAGTTTTGTTGGGTCACTGGGTTCTGGTTCTGTTTACAGACATCGCCGGCTGACGGCAGGATCCTCCATTTTGGGCGGGTCCAGAACTCGCAAGTGGAACAGGTGAAGGGCGTGACCTACAGCCTGGAGAACTTCCTGGGACCGCCCAGCAGGCCGAGCCCGGGTGAGCGGCGCCCCCAGCAGAACTTTGGTTCCAGTTTGGGTTCTGACCTGTGCGGTTCTGTTTCAGAGCCGGGGTCCTTCCAGGACCGGCTGCTGTCGTCTCCGGACCGCGCCCTGTTCCACGTGGTTGTCTACCTGGCGCCGGGCGACTACCACTGCTTTCATTCGCCGGCTGACTGGAGGGTGGAGCTGCGTCGCCACTTCCCAGGTGAGTGTTGGCACGGCGACGAGCGGGCCATCACCGTGCCGGCTCTCACCGCTCCATATCACCGCCAGGCTCGCTGATGTCTGTGAACCCGGGCGTGGCCCGTTGGGTCAAGGAGCTATTCTGCCTCAACGAGCGCGTGGTGCTGAGCGGCCAATGGCGGCACGGCTTCTTCTCCCTCACCGCGGTGGGCGCCACCAATGTGGGCTCCATCAGGGTCTACTTCGACCAGGTGAGTCCAGACCCAGACGGGTCCCACTGAAGGATCAGAGGGAAGAACCAATAAACTACTGGAAGTGCGCGCTTGGCAATTAGCGGGCAATCAGAACGCTTCGAACGCTATGTGTAGTTCAGACGATTGAGGGGCAAAACAGCAAAGCAAGGATAAAATCAGAACCAGGACCGCAGCTAACAGCTGAGTCCAGGAACTTTATCTGTGCCTCAGATCTTAAATGTGCGTTCACTCCAGCCCAGTTTAATCCAACTCCAGGTCTGATTGCTAATCAGACTAAAAATCCGAACCTTGATCCGACGGACAACTTCGCTTCGGACCGGTCTGGTCCAGTCCAGTTTGGTCCGGTCAGTTAGTTAACTCTTCTTAGTGTGCTCCCTGTATCCAGGGAGAACACGAGTTAGCGTTAGCCTACGTATCAAAACATCAGCAATTTTCTCAGCTTTAATTTTTATGTTTCATAGAAATGGGGTAAGAAATATGACTATTTCTGTGACAGATTCCTGCGCGTTGGACTCGCAATAATGGCCGCCTGCAAGAGTGGCGCTAACATTAGCGGCTAATAGGTGTTGTTCGTCAATAGAGAAATCCTACAACTGTTAGGGTCAGGGTTGCAGTAGCAATTGATAAATTGCTCTCCGTGTCATTTCTATATTCTTTGCTCAAAATGTTAAATAAACATTAATGTTGTTTCCACATATCATCTCCGATGTCTGCTGGGTTGCGCCCTGTCAGCTGTTCGGGATTCCCTCCGTGTTTCCCCTCAGAAAGCACGAGGAGAATCCATGCTTTCTGATTGGCTACCTGTCACATTCAACAGGCTGCGTCAATGTTCCCGGTACCGGTACCGGTTCCTGCTTCAAGTTCTGCTCAGAGCTACAGGATGATCAGTCTGGATTCATCTAAACGCCAATAAACCAGCAGATCAATACGATCTCTGATCAATGGCTCCATGTTCTCCATCAGATCCTCAGGTAGCAGCTATACCTGAGATTATTGATCACCTGATCACCTTCACTAATCAAATCTGTTGAGCCATCGATGAATTCAGACGAATCGTTTTGTCTTTGAGACAAACTGAGCTAAATTATTATTTCCATTGTTGAGAGGTTTTCACAACCTTTATTTTATTTATTTATTTTGTGTTGGCTTATTGTTCGAGGATAAATTGGTTCAGTTAATAGTTTATGAAATCCAAGATGTTTTTTCCTTTATCCAAGAAATGCAACCAGTTCAGCTCCTTGATGGAGGTGAGAGAAATGATGAAAAAAGGGTCCGGTCCGGTCCGGTCCGGAGTGAAGATGAAGGTTTGGCTGTGGCTCCTTCCAGGTGGGAAGGAGTTGACAAGATGTGATGTTTCTCGTGATTTGCTGTGTGGTTCGGCTCGCCGCTCTGGTCCACTTGGCAACAGACAATCAGAATCCTGGATCTGGAACTCAAACTGGATCTGGAACAGGAACCTGGCCTGTGTGAAACCATTGATCAACCCTGGGTTTGATCAATACATGTACATGTTTCTTGTCATCACTATAAGTTCATATTTTTTAAATTGAAATACTTCATGAAGATGATGAACATACTCAGATCAGGTTAGTTGACTCCACAGCAACTTTTTGATGTATCTGTACTTCAGCACATCTGAGTGAAATAATGAGGTCATTAGCAGGACTCTGGAGAACCGGACTGTTCTTAGAAGTTTGTTGAACCTGAGAGACGTCTAAGAGCTGCAGGCCCTCGAGGACCCGGCTCGCCCACGCCTGGGTTACACTAGCGCTAGCATGCTAGCTTCCAGACAAAACTAAAACACTCACTGGTTCCCACTTGTCAAACCGTGTAATCAGTCCAATGTTTTGCTCCACAATCAGCAGCGTTGGACAGCGACTCCTAGTGGTGAGCAGCAGCATGTAAGACTCTGACGTACGGCTGGTCATGTGACCCTTCAACCACATGGCCCGCCGTACGTTTAGTTTGTTTCGTTTTGTGCTTCAGAATTTAAGAACAGGAGGATTTTCTTTTAAAATATATCTTTAAATTAATAAACATAAATAAAAGTGAATCTAACAGAAATGGAAGAAATGACCCTGATCATGCACATTTTCACACCAAAGAGAAAGTCTTCAGATAGTTATGCAAACTTTGGTGCAAAGTTCATTTTTCTACATGCTGATTTGTCCGTAAAATGTGGCGCCGCACATTTTTTGTGCGCTCGTCGCTTTAGACATGAGGCCCCTGATCTGACCCGCTCTCTTTCCTTCCTCAGGAGCTGCGGACCAACGCTCCTCGCTACAGCAAAGGTTCGTTCCAGGACCGCAGCTACGTTGCCATGGGCGACCAGGTGAAGGCCAGTGAAGGGGGCGTGGCCTTGCGTAAAGGCGAGCCTGTGGGCGAGTTCAACCTGGGCTCCACCGTCGTCCTGCTGTTCGAGGCGCCGGCAGACTTCACCTTTGACCTGCAGCCAGGACAGCGAATCAGGATGGGGGAAGCCCTCGGCAGCCTCTGATTGGCCAATGGCCAGCAGGCCATAGCGCATTGTTATTGGCTGGAGACTCTTGAGGGCAGAGCTTTGAGCAGGACGGACAAAAAGACACGGACTCAAATTCCCAGAGTGCTTTGTGCCTAAGCACTGTCTGCTCCACACTGTCACCTGTGGCCAAAGGTTGAACTTCTGATTGGTTGAAAGCACTGAGACATCATCAGTGAGGTCCTGATTGGCTGAGAGCCGTAAACTGTCAGTTTGTTTATTTTTGTAAATTATGTGTAAAGAATAAATTTCTATTTGAGCAGCTTTGGGTTTGAATCTGGAACAGAAATACTATTATGTTTGCTCAGAGAGGGAGTTTGGTTCCAGTTTGGTTCTAGTCTGGTTCCAGTTTGGTTCTAGTCTGGTTCTAGTCTGGTTCCAGTTTGGTTCTAGTCTGGTTCCAGTTTGGTT
>VMRN01000330.1:55548-68192 GCA_010277015.1 Poeciliopsis turrubarensis
CCACTTATTTAAGGGAGACAAATCCAACACTGAGATATTCAGGACTTCAGAACAGGAAGTTTTACTGTCCAGCAGATTACTATTAAACTTCCAAGCTAAGTGTGAAGGTTTACATTTATTCAGAGAGAGAAACAAGGAAACAGAACAATGATCTGTTAGAGGAGCCGCTGAGATTTGAAATAATATTTACCAGATTACGAGGGATTAACCAGTAATCTGGCCTGGAGCATTGGCCATTTCCAGAAGGACTGAACCAGGAGTATTGTCTGATATTAAGATTTCTAATTCTCCAGCCGTCTGTCAAATTTCTATTAGCGATCAAGTTTATGAAGATATCATGATGAATGTGGTGCTGCCCCCTAGAGGGGAGACGATCAATCGCTCCATCTGGAGTTGCATTAAAGCTCCTCCTCAGATAAACTGATCAGTGGAATATTTTATTTTCCATTGTTTTATCGTCACTCCGAGGTCAGAAAAAATATACTATTTATCGCCTTATTATTATATCCAGATACGCACCAAAATGATCTTGCTTCCATCAATCTCCACTATTACAGTTACCCAGTGGCCATTTGTATCACTGATATGCTCCAACAAAGAACCTTTATAAATCATAACCCATAACTGAAATCGATTGGATCACCCCATTGAAGTTTCCAGAGTTCAGCCTCCTCACTTGACGAATGAGATTCCTGCAGAAAAAACAATTTGCCTTTTGCTCCTTGCAATAAAGAAAAGTAGCTTTACCTTTAACAATATTTTTTAAACCTCTTGTATTAAGTGAAAGTAAAGATAACATGAAATAAACACAGTAACTGCCAGGAACGATGAGCAGCAATGAGATAAGAGCCAGTAACAGCTGTAAGGAATCGTGCATTAGCCCTTTAAACAAACACTGGATCCTCTGATCCATCTCAGTGATGGATTCCCGTAGGTTCTCATCGGCCATCTGGTCTCCCTCGGGTTCCAGCGTCTCTTGTAACGAGCCTGGTTCCCAGGAGATCCTCAGCGCCGAGTTTCTCTTGTTTCAGAAGGTTAACTGTAGCTGGAAGCGCTGGTATGGATTTATTATTTGCTTCAATGGCAACAGTTTTAGCTTTGATATGTTTTTTAATGCTTTTTAAAATGTCAGTCTGATTGTCCATGTTTGTGTTGAGTTCTCCTGTTGCATGAAGACTAGCATTAGCTGTGTCCTTACATTCAGGCTACTGTAGCTTCATTTTCTTCTCGCTTTTGTTCTTAATTGGTGTGTGATCCCAGTTCACCTTCTGTTCTTCACCAGAGGCATCAGACGTGGCCCCAACCAACTCAATGTCTTCAATAACATCTCTCACAGGCCTCTAAGAGCCGAGCGGTTGTAGTCGTGGTCTGTCGTGCTCGCCTCTGTAGATAAACTCCCAGACGGCAAAAAATTCAAAATGAAGAATGAAATCTTTTCTAAAGAATGCTAAACTATGGCTGCACAGTCGCCTCAGTTCCGGCCCGGGTCTTTCTGCATGGAGCCTGCATGTTCTCCCTGTGCATGCTGGTTTCTCTCCAGGTTCTCTCTGGTTCTCCACTTTCCTCCCACAGTCCAGAAACATGACTGTCAGGTTAACTTGTGTCTCTAAATTCTCTCTAGATGTGTGTGTGGTTGTGTGTCTTGTCTGTCTCTGTGTTGCCCTGCGACAGGCTGGCGTTCTGTCCAGGTGACTGCCTCTCGCCCGTTGAAGCTGGAGAGGCAGCAGCTCCATCAAGGGTGTTAGAATGGATGCTAAACTAAGAGTAAAAAAAGAAAATGCTTTAAAATTTGGCTAAAACTCATATTGGACTAACTGTCGGTAAAGAATCGCTGAATGCCAGAGCCTGTGCTCCGCCATCTTAGGACTTCTTCTATCCTGCAGATGCAACCTCTTTAATTATAATGGCTCAGCATCAGCTCTGCATTGTGTGAATAAGGGATCAGGAGTTGGGATGAGATGAAATGCGGTTTATGTGTACGAAACAGAATATGGACTAATCAGGAACCAGGCTCCTCACAGGCAGTGCAGAACCTTATGAGGATAGTATTTCATGTCAGCATCAAACTAACAGAACATTTTACTGGACCGTTAAACTCAGTGAACCTACATCATCTCATGAACTGGCAACCAGATGTCTGTGTTCACTATATTTAACACTGCCAGCCACCAGCAGGGGGCGCTGTTTCACCCATTACACATGAACCCAAACTTGGAAGCAATGTCAAGTGGAAATCGATACATTAACTATGTTACACAGGGTCAGAATGTCGGACGAGGAAGACTCGGCTCCGGCCGTGAAGAAGAGCCGTGTGTTCTACGGCAGCCTGGAGGAGAAGGAGCGTCAGCGCATCACCATGGAGACAGCCAGTAGCGCTGCCGCAGGAAGTGATGCGCTGAAGGCGGGCATCAGAGCAGGAAACATCAACATCTCATCAGGTGAGTTCCACAGGCAGGTGGTGCTGCTGCCAGCTGGACATACACCCTGACCACTCGGCAGGACTCCGCGATGACTCCATTTCCCATGATTCCCCGCAGGAGAGACCATGGAGATGGAGGAGCGGGTAAGCGAGCGCCAGCTGGAGGCGCTGGCCGAGTTTGAGCGGCGGCGGCGAGCGCGACAGATCACCGTCTCCACCGACGATGCCGAGGTGAAGGCCGGCCTGCGGGCGCTGGGAGAGCCAATCACGCTGTTCGGAGAGGGGCCAGCCGACCGCCGAGAGAGGTGGGCGGGGCCTGATGACGGCCAATAAGGAGGCTCCTTATGTCCAGGGTGGGCCGACTGATTGGCTCCTTACTGACTGTTTTCTCCAGGCTGCGCAGCGTTCTGTCTGTTGTGGGTCCAGACGCCCTGAAGAGATCCAGGAAGGACGAAGAGAGAGCCAAGAGGTCACGGGACGAGGTACTGCAGGGTCCCCCAGAAAACCCGCTCAGCCCAGAAAACCCGCTCAGCCCTGCGGGTGGGCGGGGCCTCCGCCATGTTTTTATATTAAAGATGTTAATTAGACAGGAAAAGTAAAAATCTTACTGGGTAATTATGTTACAGGAAAACATCTCCAGTGAAACTGTTGAAACCCACAGCTAGTCTTACAAACAACAAATCAAAAGTCCAATTGAAATGAATATCAATTATTTGCACGTCTGTTTAATCCACATTAACGCATCGGCTCCTTCGGGCCCCAGGGGCCATAAATGATTATATTGTAACAGAGAAACATAAATGTAACATGTTTATTGAGATGATCGATGCTGCTGAATTAGATTTAATGGTTTCAACAAAAATTAAAAGATTTTAAATCGTGTAACATTTAAATTTAAGATTTTAAGAAGCTGGAACGTTTCATTTGTAAAAGTTCAAAGAGCAATATTCATAGTTAGATTGTTTTGTTACCATAGCAACACTCTGATGCTGTGTTTGATCTTTGAGTTTGAGCTGTTTGTTCACAATACAAATTAATGAACTACAATTATAATTTATTGTATTTATGTTGGCCAGTTAATCTACTTTAATCTCCCAGATTGAATCCAACAGAAGCTGTTAGAGGTTCTGATGTTTTAGCAGCAAGAGGGGCCCATAGGTCAGATTCTGCCCCGGCCTCATGCATCCTTGGACCGGCCCTGCAGGATGAGCAACAAACAGAGATTTAATTCAATGAACCGCTAATGTGGCGTTAGCAGCTCCAACACTTCTGTCTTTGGGTTACAATAAGAGTCAGAACCGGTTCTGGTCGGTCCAGTTGGATCAGTTCTTCTGATCTTCATGGACATTAACTCTGTCTGACTAAACAGACAAAGCATTGGATATGGTTTGGTGCTTCGTGTAATTGGAAAAATAAAACTAATAAAATAATATAAAACCAGTGCAAAGCTCCTCACCGGCTGAACCTGCATGCTGAGGTCAGCGCTGGTTCGCTAACCGCTAACGCTCCGACCAACCGGGAACACAATCATGAACTTTACAGGGCAGACGGCGCCACTCGTTGGGCCGGGAGTTGAGATGGAAAAGAGCCACGTCATTCTTTTTTCACAAATATAAATCATTCTCAACACGTCCTCAACCCTCAGCTCTGACAGCCACTACAAGTTGCTCCTGCGGTTCACACAGAGATGAGCAACCAGAGCGAACGAGGTTGGTTTTAAGGTTCGACCTTGATGTAGACAGAAAATCACCTCCCTCACTGGGCTGATGCAAATATCATACAGGTCAGCCTGTGTCCAGTTCCAGTGGTGCGGCGGCAGCACGAGGCGCCAGCTGTGTGATTGGTGCAATAACTATAAACTGTAGAAGATATCTTTATTTTCTATAAAAATTGTTGGATCTAGTACCTAACACTCTCGCTGGACATTAATAAAGACACAGAGAGACGGTTCCATTGTCTTATGCAATCTTCCAATTGAACGGAGAACTCTGCCCAGAGACATCCCGTTGTCTCTGTCTCCAACCAGTTCTAACGTGCTTCTCTGCAACTGCATATTTATTACATTGAGGCGTAGCTTAATGACAAACATTTGCATAGAAGGAGTGGCAAACACACATTCTCAAGGAACTGTCTTTGCTTCTCCTGAGGTTAGTAGTTTGTCTCTCTGGGACATCTAGCCTTTGATCCACTCTCCTGCTAGGTGTCCACTCCTTCCCCCTGGTTGGCATCTGTTGTCAACCTTTTGTCCTCCTGTCAGGGCAATGGTGACTGCAGGCATCCTGCTCCGTTCCCGGGATTCTCTGGTTCAGTTCCCGTCCCCCTCTGGGGTCGTAAAGTTCAGTTCCCGAGACTCTGGGTTGTATGCAAACCACTCACTCTTCCTACCAGGCTAACTGTCACCTGGCCGTCCGTCTCCAGTGTGACAAACTCATTGGTTCCTTTAAAGATAATAGAAACACAGATCCCAGGGGCAAACAAAGGATTCTCAACCCTTATAGTCTCCTAATCTTTACTATTTATATTTGTATTTATCTAAAAACATAACAAAAATAAATCTGCTCCTCCAGTGAAACTTGCAATCCAGCTTTAAAAATAGAGATTTTTTTCCCCAGTTATTATTTTCCTAAAAACAAACAAGCAAGGCTTAGCCTGGTGGTGGGGCTAGTAAAGCCTGGCGGGCTGCCAGGCCTATAATTCACTGGGGGAAACCCTGTGCTGGGAACTACTGAGTAGTACTGCGTAGAGCTGCGTACTGCAAGCCGATCGATCGGTTCAAATACGGGTAAATGAATTCTCATCCGATTGAAGCATCGCCTCTGTGAAATGTAAATCTTTATTTCTCTCCACCAATCACAGTGTCTGCAGACGTGGTACCACGAAGGCCCCGCCTCCCTGAAGGAAGCTCGTCTCTGGTTGGCTAGATATTCTCTGCCACGGTGAGTCTTCAGCAGACTGACCAATCAGCTCCTTGGCTGCTCCACAGGGTCCGAACCCTCAGCAGCCTCTCATTGGGCGAGATCCACAATCTCTTGCTGTGATTGGTCCGTCAGGGCGATGAGGCGTCTGGAAGCTGCACGGGCTTTGAAGGAGGTTGCCGAGGCGACGAAGACGATCCGCCAGCAGGAGCTGCACAAGTCGCTGAGGGTGAGTCGGTACCACGAGTTATGGACCGGGCCCAGAATGGAACTGGGGGAATTGGGCGACCAGAACCGAGGGAGGCCTGATATTCCTGCAACGACTTTTTATTTAAAGATTTTTAAGAAAAAAAATGAAGCAGACATGCTGTGTAAGCACCCATCAGGGTTATGGTAACCCCAGTTCAATCCAGTTGAACCAGTTTGTTTCATTTTGCAGATAAATTGGTTCAGTTCTTCTTTCTATAAACCAGATTAAGCCCAATTCTGGAACCAGTTCAGTCCAGTTTAACTTCACTGGTATAAGAAACCAGTTCAACTCATGTTTAAACCAGTTTAATACTTTTGAAATCCAGTTAAATATTTTTTCACTCAGGTTAGTTTATATCAGGGAGATCTGGTTCCTAAACCACTTCTGTCCCAGTACAATCCAGTTAAATCCAGATTAAACCAGCTGAACCAGTTAAATTGTCAGGTTTATTCACCTGGACATTCTCACACACTGGAAAAAGGACAAAGACAATTCAAGTTCAGTTCACTCAAACGAGCCAGGAACCCTTCTCCATGTGAGTCTCCAAAACCCAACCTGGAGATTCTTTTCCTGCTCTGCCTTTTATTGAAAGTCCAGAACCCTGGTTACATGGATTAGAACCTGCTAATCAAAACAGAAACCCGGCTGCTACCTCAGAGTCACGAGTCCAATCTGATGCACTCAAGTTTTCCTATCTTTGGGTACCTGAGGTCTGAAGTGCAGGTCCTGTATCTCTGGGTCACAAACTGTTAAGATAGGGAACCCCACCTACCCCACCTACCCTACCCTACCCCACCTACCCTACCCCACCTACCCTACCCTACCCCACCTACCCTACCCCACCTACCCTATTCCACCTACCCTACCCCACCTACCCTACCCTACCCCACCTACCCTATTCCACCTACCCTACCCCACCTACCCTACCCCACCTACCCTACCCTACCCCACCTACCCTACCCTACCCCACCTACCCTACCCTACCCCACCTACCCTACCCTACCCCAGAAGGTGGGGGTAGGTGGGGTAGGTGGGGTTCCCTATCTGTTCCCCACCCCAACCTCTGCAGACACACAGCCTAGAAACAAACATTAGTGTTTAGAGAAGTTATTCATTTAGTGTGAGACTCACAGCAGCTGATTTCAGTTTAACTCTTCCTCCTCTTCTTCATCAGAATCTGAACAACTTCTGCAGTCAGATTGGAGACGATCGGCCAATCAGTTTCTGCCACTTCAGTCCAGACTCCAAGATGCTTGCCACGGCGTCCTGGTAAGAGCTCCGCCCCCTGACTGTTGTTGTTGTTCTGAGGCTAATGCTAGTGTGCTAACCCCTCCAGGAGTGGCCTGTGCAAGCTGTGGTCGGTCCCGGACTGCGCCCTGATCCGGACCCTGAGAGGTGGGCGGAGCTTCCTGCTTCTGTTAATATCTGAGTCCAGTTAAATGCTGACGGGGTTTCTGCATGCCCTTTCCCTGCCTCGCTGTGATTGGCTGCAGGACACAACACCAACGTGGGCGCCGTGGCGTTCCGCCCGCAAGCCGGCGTCTCGCTGGACCGGTCAGACGTCAGCCTGGCGTCCTGCGCCGCCGACGGGACGGTGAAGCTGTGGAACCTAGAGAGGTGCGTGGAGTCGGGAAGAGGGCTGGTTGTTATGGAAACAACCAATTACGATGTGTTTCTGTGGTCGCCATAGTGACGAGCCTGTGGCGGATATTGAGGGTCACAGTGATCGGGTTTCCAGAGTTTCCTGGCATCCGTCTGGAAGATTCCTGGGAACCACCTGGTAAGAGAACCGGAACCAGAACCAGAGCCAGAGCACTGTGGAGTAGCATGTAGTACTGCATAGTAACTCATAGTACTGTGTAGTAACATCTGGTACTGTGTAGTACTTTGCAGTACTCTGTGGTACCCTGTAGTACTCTGTAGTAACTTGTAGTACTTTGTAGTGACTTGTAGTAACCTGTAGTAACAAGTTACAGTACTCTAGTAACTTGTAGTACTTTCTTACTAGTACTCTGTAGTAACTTGTAGTACTCTGTAGTAACTTGTAGTACTTTGTAGTACTCTGTAGTAACCTGTAGTAATCTGTAGTACTCTATAGTAACTTATAGTACTCTATAGTAACTTGTAGTACTCTATAGTAACTTGTAGTACTCTGTAGTAACTTGTAGTACTCTGTAGTAACCTGTAGTACTCTGCAGCTACGACCGCTCCTGGCGTCTCTGGGATCTGGAGCTGCAGGAGGAAATCCTCCACCAGGAAGGTCACAGCAAAGGAGTTCATGACATCAGCTTCCATCCTGACGGCTCCTTGGCTGCTACAGGGTCTGTAGTACTGTGTAGTACTCATTAGTACTGTGTAGTACGGTGACGTTCTCTGTCTGCTTATTTCTGATCTGATGCCATTTTCAGTGGATCGTTTATTAAGTCACTTTGTGATCGTCAATAAGTTTGATTGTTGATCAGCTTCTCTGTCAGCCATTAATTCTGCCAGTTTCTCATCCAATCAGAGGCCTCGATGCCTTCGGCAGGGTGTGGGACCTGAGGACGGGGCGCTGCGTGGTTTTTCTTGAGGGGCACCTGAAGGAGATCTACAGTGTTCACTTCAGTCCTAACGGGTCAGCCAATGACAGGACAGTTAGCAGAAAACCAGCCAATCAGTGGAGCCGTCAGTCAATCATCTTTTTCTGGTTGTTCCTGCAGCCATCACCTGGCCACAGGAAGTGGTGACAACACCTGTAAGGTGTGGGAGCTGCGCAACAGGAAGTGCCTGTACACAATCCCCGCCCACCAGAACCTGCTGTCTTCTGTCCGATTCCAACGTAAAAAACTAAAGCATTTCTCTTCAGTGTGAGCTCACTTCCTGTATCTCTGACATTACTTCCTGCGTTTTTGACCTCATGTCCTCTACAGCCACCGACGGTCACTTCCTGTTGACCGGAGCTTATGATAACACGGCGAAGATTTGGAGCCACCCGGGCTGGATGCCGCTGAAGACGTTGGCTGGACACGAGGGGAAGGTAGGACCGCCCCGGGCTTTGATTGGGCCATCTGAGCTCTGCATCCTGATTGGTTGTGTGTTTCCAGGTGATGGGCGTGGACGTGTCACCTGACGGCAAGCTGATCGCCACCTGCTCCTATGACCGAACCTTCAAACTCTGGCTGTCAGAGTGATGTCATCAGTGACACTTTTTGTTTTTTCTAATAAAGATTTTGAAACACGATCAATCAGTTTTGTTATCTATTATTGATCCCAGTGCAAAAGGATCCCAGTAGAGGTTAAATATCTCATGTTCTCATAGCTTGTCATACGGCTCGACACTCTGATGGTTTCATCAGCAGATTCTTTCTCTTCCCATATTGCTGGAATCCTGCGGCCTGATGAATAATGTGGAACATCCTTCTGACGTAGATTTACTTTAATAGAGCTAAAGTGATCAAGCAGCTCTCTGAAAGTAATTACAGTGACACGCAAAACCATCTATGCATTTAATAGCGCAACAAACAATGTGTCTTTATCCAGTTTGCATAATAAGTTGGAACACGGTGTAATGTTCATCATTAATGATGAATCGTTGCTCCATTGCCTCAAGAGATTCTAGACGAGCCATCGGATCAGAACCAGAGCCTGCATCAGAACCACGGCCAGTCGATGGTCATAAAAACATCAGAATCAAGGATTTGTTTGACATGTGGAAAGTGAAGCAAACATGATTTTGGTTGTTTTTCTTTATTTCCTGACATTTGGCTGCATAAACAAACAGCTGGTTACTAACAGTCTCTAATGCACTGAAGCTTCTCCACTTTAGAACAAACATGTAACTTTTCCTCAGCTGGATCATAACGGACAAATCTCTGCATCACCGCTGAACATGTGATGAACACAAGGAACTGTGAGAGTGAGAGCTGAGCAGAGCCAGAGGCTAGGGAGGCGCCGCCTGTCCTATTCCAGCCAGCAGGGCGATGAGGAAGGACAGGTTCCCAGTGAGGAAGAGCGCCACCAGCAGGACGTCCCGTCTCACCTGCAAACAGGAGAGCTGCCGTCATTCAGGAACGCCGCCTTCACTTGCTGCTTTGGCTCCTTTCCTTTACCGTGTCAGGCTCCACGGGATCGCTGCCATCTGCAACCACAGCACAGAGGTCAGAGGTCAGAGGAGCATGCTGGGAAAGATTTACGCTTGTTCTCTTTGCAGGATCTAACGAAAGACTGTTTTGATAACAACGGCTGGTCTGAACGGGTCAGAACCATGGAGGGAACTGTGACAGTTTAAATATGCAGAACTTCGACAGAACCCGACCAGAACCAAACACAATCGGTAACACGTTTGGTAAGACGCCCAGCCGTTCTGATGCTGAGTGGTTCTGGTTCTGACCTGCGGCGCTCCGCCATCTGGCTTGCAGCTCCATCAGGATGAGCAGCATCACCTCCCAGCCGGCGAAGCCGCCCAAAACCTTCATCATCCAGCCATCGCCGCTGCTGTCCATCATCATCATGCCTGTAAATATGGCTGCCACTGTGGGCGGAGTCAGGAAGTCCTGATTAGGGTCTGGGTGCGTTCATGGCACCGTGGGAAAACTGAAACTCACCCGCTAAGACCTTCAGAAGCACGGCAATGACGAAATGAGCCCAGTTGAACAGGAACCGCCTGAAACAGAACCAGAACTGGTTTTATTGGTTTTACTGGGCAACTTTGGACTTCCAGCCCGGTCCAGAATGGAAATGGGTTTAATAATTCAGTTTTATCAGCTAAAAACCCAAGTGGAAGAATCTTGGAAGCTGTTCAAGAACCCAACCATCAGGTACCAGAACAGAAGCGGTCAGAACCGGAACCGACCTTGGATGCTGCGGCGCAGAGCGCATCAAGGCCAGGATGGGCTGGATCAGCACCAGAGTCAGAACCAGGCAGCCCAGCACTGGATGAACTCCCTGTGGAGAAACAGAATCCTGCAGATCAATCCAGCCAAGTGGTACCAGGTTCTGGTTCTGCTATTCTGTTGGATCGGCATCCTGACAGCGCGACGTAACAGATGATCACGCTTTTATTTAATCAGGTCGTCATAGACTTGGTTATTAGCAGTTAGCTTCATCCACAATGTGTAATAACACAGTATGCTGCCCCCTAGGGGACATGGGGGAAAATGTTATTTTGCATTCAGTCGCAATAAGCAATATTTGCTCATCTATTTTGTATAGTAACAAAAGTCAATTTAAAAGTTCAGATATGTACACATTTAAAGATCCTCAATGAAAACATGATTACCGCTGCAAAAAATGATTAAAATGGATTTATTCACTGCATGTTTATGTCTGTGTGACGTTGGGCTGGATCTGCTCATGAAAATCGCTCTTTACCCAAACCCTGACCCAAACCCCAACCCCGACCCAAACCCCGACCCAAACCCAAACCCCAAACCCCAAACCCCAAACCCCGACCCAAACCCCGACCCAAACCCCGACCCAAACCCAAACCCCAAACCCCGACCCAAACCCCGACCCAAACCCCGACCCAAACCCCGACCCAAACCCCGTATCCCTAAATACCCTCAGACCAACACAAACAGACACAATCAGATGGTTTTAGTACTGAGCGACAACAACTCAGAAATAGTCCAAAATGTTTGGATGTATTTTAATTTCTTTCCTTCTTACAGGAAGTTTCTGTTTATGGATGGAAAGAGAGGAAAACCTTCAGCCTGTTCGGCTTTTGCATTTTGAACACAGTCTGATATGAATTTCTGTCCCAAAGAAAAAGACAGAAAACTTCAGATATTTAACAACCAAATATTAACATACATGGAGAAACCTGACAGAATCCTCATATTCCAGCAGCAGGTCTCATGAATGAACTGATGAATGAACTGATGAATGAACTGATGAATGAACTGATGAACTGGTTGCTATGTTACTGAGAGGAAATGCAAAAGATTAAAGTTCACAAAAATTCTCTTTGGTTTCAACAGAACCAGGAAGTGGCAGAAGCTGCTGGTCGAGGAAGTTCTTGGTAACTTTGGGAATCCTGCTGTGGATCATCGTGACACTGGAATTGTCAACATCTCGTAAATACAATCAATATTACATATTTTACTGATTACTCTTTTATCAGAAACATCTTGGGAAGGCCATGCTGTCGTGGTTTAGCACAACCCACATATGGAGGCCTTAGTCCTCAACGCGGCCGACGCAGGTTTGATTCCCGGCAACATTTGCCACGTCTTCCCCTCTGTCTGTCAGCCTACTTTCAAAACATACACGGGTCACTACAGCCAACAAAAATCCTTGGAGGAAAAAATGTATCTGGTAGCAAAATATAATGAATTTCTCTCTGATCCAAGTGACGCCCCCAAGGTTGCGTCACTTCGTCTTACCTTTTTATTTTCTAAGCAAATTAATGTGTTTGCTCTCAAATCAGTAAATAACATTTTCAGATGATAGTTTTTCTGAATCTTTTACCAGACAATCCTGACAATCATAAAGCTTGTTGTCTGGTGTGACTCAAAAGACTCTTTCTGAATTCTGAATCAATCAGTGGCTGCAGTCCAGAGCCATCATGGCCGCTCCACCAAACGTCTTTAAATATTTTGGTTTGTTCACAGATAGTGATCTGACTTGGCGGACACATGTGACAGACATGTGAAAACCAGCATGTCTGATTTCTTAGACGATTGTAATTGTGTGGCGTCTCCAAAATGATATGTTGATCTTTAATAGGGCAACCGCCGGTCTGTTCTGGTTTGGCATCACTGGATGGTTTGGAAATATTACAGTTGAATTACAAACCCAAATTCAAAGTCTAGTGAAGATGGTAAGTGAGATCATCAACACTCTGGATCTTCCTCTCTCTGATCAGGTACAATCAGAACATCCTGGCTGATGGGTCACATCCCATCAGAACACGTTCTCATGCATTCAGGAGAAGGTTCAGTTTCCTCTGTGTGAACAGAACCGTCTGAAACACTCAGACGGTTCTGTAGAACATGTAGAACCCAGACCCAGTTCTACATGACCCCACATAACCCTAACCCCATAACCCTGACGTTAACCCCATAACCCTGACGTTAACCCC
>VMRN01000331.1:0-37449 GCA_010277015.1 Poeciliopsis turrubarensis
CATAGCAGATAAAATTGTGCTTCTCATTACAGGATAAATCTCCCCACTTGAAAGGACGACTGGCTTCTTTCCATATAATCACACAGTTTTGGCCTTCAGGTCCAAGATTATTTGGTTCACTTGTTGAGTGGTCCCAGTTTGTCTCACTTTCATTGAACTCCAGTCCAGGCAGAGACCAGTACCATGTTCTGGTATCATGTGTTTGATCATTCAGACCAATCCAAGCTTCATTTATATCTCCATCTGAGATCTTGATGAGTCTCTCCACGTCCTTCATGTTAGTCACTGTGGCCAGATCAGTGTGTTTCTCTCTGCAGTACTGCTGAGCTTCAGTCCAGGTCTTTTCCTCTTTAATGTAGTGAAACTCATAGAGCTGACAGTCTGTCAGATAATTCTGAGCTGAAAACAAAACAAAAACAAACTTTTTCAAAATTACCTTACATCACAAGCTTCATGTCAACCAGAATAAAATATTTATTGTGTTATCATCCAATGATTCGATAAGAGCACAATAAATTACAATGATTTTAGATCAAATCTAAATAATAAAATGTCTCACCCATTACTGTAAGAAGAAACAGTTTCCACTGCATATTTACTTTATCTGTCTGTTTTGCTTATTGATGAACACTAGAGAGGGGAAAAAAAGCCAACATCAAACCCAACAGGCACTTTTCAGAAATCCCTTACTAATAAAATATGTACTAACATTGTTATTAAAGAGAAACTTACATCTGGTTTTCTCCTGTGATACGGAGTCAAAATGATCCGACAGCTTGATGTTTGTAGCAGAGCGTCCTCAGGGAAATGCTCAGTTCCTGATGTTGAATCTTGTTTTAGCACCTAGACTCTATTTGAATATTCAAACCTTTAAAGAAGAACCTGATATGCTAATGTTTACATCCTGGAAAACAAAACAAATGCAACGCTATACGTAGGTATCGCTCAGGTTATTTCCTAGTTCAAGTTTTCCAAAAGTTTATTTTTGTTTTCATACTTTAACAGTTTGTATCAGAAAAATCGATCCTGATGGGCCTCAGCAAGATCTGAATATTTTGTCTTATTTACTTGTTGCTCAGTATAAAAAAAATGCTCATTTCTTCATCATCATTTGGTCCAACTCAGGCTGGCTCAGTTCAACGTATGTTATTTGGTTTGTCTCTAATCTGATTATTTCATCAATGGTCGTTTTCAGACTTCAGTGCTTTCATTGTGTTTGAGCTGACGATATGATGGGGACTTAAAAATAGCGTACAGCGTTCTTCTACCCTGCGTTAAACGTTTCATCTTCCATCGTGGCCATTAAGTCGTATTTCTTCTCCTTCGTTTTCCACCACGTCATGCGATGCTGCTCCGTCTTCTTCGCCTCCCTCCTCCCATCTGCCTGTTTTCACATCTTGTCTGAGGAGTCGGTTTTAGGTGTTGGCCTGGAACAAGACTGCGGCTCGTTAAAACTGAGCCTGTTCTGCTCATAAAACTGAACTCATAATGTGAGCCCACTGTGTTTCATTTCCTGTTGAAAATTCCTCATGTCGGGTTGATGTTTAACAAGTCAAACAAAATGCAAATCCGAGTTTGCAGATGGATGTGTAGCTTCCTTCTCTCTCTCTCTCTCTCTCTCTCTCTATATATATATATATATATACATATATATATTTATATATGGAAAACTTTCAGAAAAACCCACAATAAAATTGTATAGTTTGGAAAATCAATTTTCGTGGACTATAAATGGGAGATATATAAATATAAATGGGAGACGACAGAAATTATGCAGCCAGTAAATGTTGAGTTTATCGCCCCAGGTTTTCTCTCCTATGATTTCTAATTTTGTCTTGTGAAATTGCCAGAACTGCAACGCTGGGATTCATTGTCGTACTTGAAGAATCTGAGTCTGAGTGGGATACATTTAAAAGCAGTCGAGAGCAGTGCACACGGTGTATTGATCCTGGCACCGAACAGAATGTTTCACTGAAAATTCGATCGGTTCCATCCATATCAATATCCCCAATAAAACAGCAAGAAAACATTTCCCTTGTACAAACTGCAGCAGCAGACATTTTGCAAAGTGCAAATATGCTTCCAGTCACCGTCAGTATTTTTATCTCTACTGGGAATTAAAATATAAATATATCAAACAGTGTAACCCTCTGATGTCTCATCCCCCTCAACGTTTAAAATGTGTTGCTTTGTTGCTAGGTTACCCAATTTAGGCAACAATAATAACGTGTGTTCAATCTAAATTGTGGGCGGGGGGGTGAAGGGCAAAATGTTCACTCTTCCCAGTTTCAGAAGTCAGGAGAATTTTACAGAAACATATGAACTAAAAAATGAAAAGTGCTCTTACCGACTTCTACGACTCTCTGCTGGTCCACATTTATTAACATGTTGTTTTCAGTGTGGCAGTGAGCCACAAAACCACATTTTAAACCTAATGAATAAATAACTCAGTACATTTTTGCTGATTATTTATTGTCTTTTTGCTTTGATACATACAGTATTTAAGATGGTAGTTTAATATATGGATCAATAACAAGGGAGCGTTTAAGAATAGTTTAAGATAGTTTAAGAATATAAACATGGATATTATCAGATGACAT
This sequence comes from Poeciliopsis turrubarensis, assembly GCA_010277015.1. Taxonomy (NCBI): domain Eukaryota; kingdom Metazoa; phylum Chordata; class Actinopteri; order Cyprinodontiformes; family Poeciliidae; genus Poeciliopsis; species Poeciliopsis turrubarensis. The sequence continues at coordinate 2,601 of VMRN01000331.1, forward strand.
TTAAAACAAGTTGTATGTTTTTTTATCATTCTTCCATACATTTAGGGTCAGGACGGACATATTGCTTTGAATAAACATAATTTACATGGCTTCTGATGTGAAGCCGAACAAGATCCAAACAACGTAACCTACAATATTTAATCACTTCCGTTTCCACACATATCAGCGTTCTTATGCAGCCTGTTTGACAGTAAGTGTTATATAACACATCACTTAGAACAAATGAAATTAAATTCCTTAAGGTCATTTTGCTTACTCCACTGATGTTTCCCTCCCGTCTCCATGGCTCCAGACATGTCACAGTCGTCCATCGGTCCATCTGAAGCCCAGTTCTGATAGCTGACCACCTCGTCACTGACCCAGAACCACAAATCCAGAGTGCAGGCGTAGTGCAGACCCATCCAGACAAAAGGAGTCGAAGCAAACTGGGCTTCCTGCTGGGCCAGTCTCTGCTCGTCAGAGTCGGTGATGGTGACCAGGCCACGGTGGTTCTCTCTGCAGTAGGTCAAGGCGTCCTCCCAGGTTTTATTAACTTTGATCAGGATCAATGTACTGTCTGTTGAAATAAAGAAGACAAACATTTTATCTTTAGCTTTATTCGGGCCGTTATTTTGGACTAATGGTTCATCCCCCAGTGGATCCATCTTATGTGTTTTCAAGGTACAAAGAGCCATTTTGTAACATAATCAAGTAACGATGTTAAATTGAGTTGTGATGAGAATGTCATATATGTAAAAACATAATTTAGAAATTTTACTCAGAAATTTAATGCCTTAAAAATGTGTCTGTGTTTCTTTAATAATAATAAAAAAAAAACCACCATCACAGAGTGATCACAAAATGTCTCCTCTATTAACCCCATGGCATTTTTTTAATCTTCACTGATACCTGACTCTTACAATGAACCCAGCAGTTCCACCAGGTGTTTGCTAATTGCTGCTCAAAAGTCTGAAGAAACTGAGAGGAAGAGTTGTGGGGAAGTGCCCAACGGTTGCCATGGGAGATTAAAGAATATCTAAAACATGCATGAAAGAATCAAGGAGACGCTTCATGTGATGAGGGGATAACGTTATAAAATGGTGTAAAGTCGATCTTACATAACACTGGCCCTTTAAGAAAGTTTCTGAAATATGTGTTTTTCACAGAAACATTTCAAAACCAACAATGGATCAGACTTTATTTTAATTGATGCATAAAAAATCCCAAATTTACTTTTTAAATGGAAATGGAACCAAACCTTTGCAGAAAAAAACAAATGATAAAAAAGAAGGATTTGTTTTTTAATGAAACAATTTTAAGAGTCATAATTATGATGCAGGAAAACTAAATCTAATTCTGAATTTTTGAATGTATGGTGCTTATAAAACCAGAGAGGGCTACAGAACTGTCAACTTGCTTCCAATTGTTTGACCAGTGATACTCACGCAAATAGAAAATAACTCACCATCATAACAGATGAAGGGTTTTCTTTCAGTGCAGTTCTCATTCTTCCATCTGCCTCCATCATCAATCGCAGTCATGGCACATTGACCACTGTTGATTCTCTGATTATTAAACTGTGGATTCCAGTGTCTGAAGGAGGAACTGCTTCCATCTGACCACTTCCAGGTGTCACTGAACAGACCAATAAAGATGTAGTCTGAAATTACAGTCGTTAACTTTAACCCATTGTTCTCTTCTCCATCCTTTAGTTGCTTCATTCCACTGATCAGGTCTGTGTGATTCTCTCTGCAGTAACTCTGAGCTTCCAGCCAGGACTTTGATTGTTCAATCACATGGTATTTCTGTGCTGAATTATTGTCTGAGAAATAAAGATGTCAAAGCACAAAATATTGTCACATCTACGTCTTAAAGCAAAGATTAATGAGACATGTAGGATAACACAAAGGACTATTTGCTCACCACTGTAACAGATAAATGATTTCTGTGCATTACAGGATAAATCTCCCCACTTGAAAACACTTTTCCATATAATCCCACAGTTTTGGCCTTCAGGTCCGAGATTATTTGGTTCTCTTGAGTTCCAGTTTGTCTCACTTTCATTGAACTCCAGTCCAGGCAGAGACCAGTACCATGTTCTGGTACCATGTGTTTGATCATGCAGACCAATCCAAGCTTCCTTTATATCTCCATCTGAGATACTGATGAGTCTCTTCATGTCCTTCATGTTAGTCACTGTGATCAGGTCAGTGTGTTTCTCTCTGCAGTACTGCTGAGCTTCAGTCCAGGTTTTATTCTCATTAATGTAGTGAAACTGATAGAGCTGACAGTCAATCAGATAATTCTGAGCTAAAAACAAAACAAAAACAAAACAGTTTTAAATCACTTTGCACCGGTATTGTACAATATTTATTCAGAGCAACTTACCCATCACAGTCAGAAAGAAGACACACCACTGCATGTTTGCTCTAGTTTGTGTAGAGATAGACACCGCTTCAATCAAATAGAGGAAAGGTTCACATCAAACAATGCATATAATCTCTAGAAATCCCATCCCAATAATAGTAAAACATTGTCATGAAAGACAAACTTACATTTAATTTAATCTGTTCACAAGGAGTCAAAATGATCCAACAGCTCGATGTTTGGTTGTAGAGCGTCCTCAGGGAAATGCCCAGTGCCTGAACACCGAGCTCTTGTTTTAGCACATCGACTAAATTTGAATATTCAAACTTGGAAAAAAACTTGGAAAAAAAACCCTATGCTGATTATTTGCGTCATGGAATCCAAAACAACTGCGATGTCAGTTTCGGTTTCATTACATATTTTTGAAGTGTGTTTTTGTTTTCTTTCTTTTCCAGTTTACATCAGAAACAACATTAATTCATTTCATTTCACTGCTTCGTTGACATGAATGCTATTTCACGGTTTTTAAGCTCAATATGGAGAAATGAGAGTTTCAAGAAAAGCAGCGATTTTGGGTTAACATTGGAATCCATAATAAGCCTCAAAGTAACCTTTTTAAATTTGACCAGCTGAGACGTTTTATTTGGACACAACAGAATCAAACAACATGTGTGACTGTCTGCCATACACAAACTATCCGACGTTAACTAAACTGGACACACTATGAGGAACCCTATATGGCAACACTCTTTGAACAACAATGAACACTGAGAACTGAGAATGGCAAAAAAAAAAAAAAAAAGAAAAAATGTCTGAACATAAATAAGCAAACAGAAAAACATCAAAACACAAAAGAAAACCAAAACCCGAGAATCCTGAAACGACAATGTTACCACAGCTGGATGTCTTACAATACTAAATGAATACACAAAAAAATGATTATTTATATTATAAAGACGCAAGAATGTGAAGGAGAACTGAACACTTCTATCAGTTGAACTACAATGAACATATGACAAGTGGAAAAACAATGTTTAGAGAATTTACAGATTAAAGAATCCTTTGCTCCACAGTTACTGCCTTGATATCGAACAACAAACTGAAGATTAAAAAGAACCAACCAACATTTGTAGATTTAAGTATATTATTGCCAAAAAGAAGTAATGGCCGACTTGTGAAAAAGAAAAAAAAAAAAACCATTAGAATACCAAAAATAAGGAGCTGCTCGTCTTTTTAATTATCCAATTCAGTTTCTCACAGAAAAACAACATTAGCATTACTTTGAAATCTTCATCCTGAAAGAGATTTATTTGTAATTTAATTGGTAATATACCCTAAAGAACTCAAACCACCACAGTTTCTTCATGCACAATTTGGAAGTGTGTGTGCTTCTCTTCATCTCAGAGCCTCACCCCGTTGAGCGAAGCACGTACTGACATTTACGTTTGGCAAAGCAGCCCGGATATGGAGCTTTTTATGTAGCTGCTAAGTGGAAACTACCTTTGATATGAGTGTACTATAAATAAACAGGGAGTAACAGGATACACACCACGACTGGGTAAAGACAGGAACTGGTTTGTGGCAAATTTGAATCAATATGTGGTTAACAGAGCAGAACAATAAATGAATAACTAAGACACATAACAGACAAAATTAAACCTCATATGATCAAATGTTTTGATCCAGTGATATGGTCTTCCCGTCTCCATGGCACCAGACATGTCACAGTCGTCCATCGGTCCATCTGGGGCCCAGTTCTTGTAGCTGACCACCTCGTCACTGACCCAGAACCAGAAATCCAGAGTGCAGGTGTAGCGCAGACCCATCCAGACTAGAGGACTTGTGGCGTTCTTGACTTTCTCCTGGATCCATCTCTGATCGTCCATGTTGGCGATGGTGACCAGGTCATGGTGGTGATCTCTGCAATAGTACAAGGCGTCCTCCCACGTTTTATTTTTGTTGATCAGAATCACTTTATCTGGGAATGAAACAGATAATGCATCAAACCTAAATCTCTGATCCAGCTGGGCTTTGAGAACCAGCAACGCCCAGAACATTCGTGCAAATGCAAAGCGAACCTTAGCATGTCGATGATCGCCAAGTTCAGTCTTTCATTGACTGAATTGTTTACAACATAACCTATAATATTCCAGTTCATATTTCAAGCAAGTAGATTATGTTGTCTTATAATCACAGATGTTGAAGAAAAACTCACCATCGTAACAGATGAAGGGTTTTGTAACAGAACAGTCCACATTCTTCCATCTGCCTTCACCTCTGAATTCAACCAGGGCACATTGACCGCTGTTGTATCGCTCATCATCAAACTGTAGACTCCAGTGTCTGAAAGAGAAACTGCTTCCATCCGACCACCTCCACGTGTCTCTGAACAGACCCATGAACACATAATTTAGTCCGTTTGGTAGGTTGCCAGTCAACTGCAGTACGTTCCTCAGCTGTTCATCCGTCACCTGGTCCAGTCCACTGACCAGGTCTGTGTGCTCCTTCCTGCAGTAACTCTGAGCTACCAGCCAGGTCTCCTCTTGCTTTATCAGATAGAATTGATCTGAACTTTTGCTTTCTTGTGGAGAGACAATAAGAGCAGGATGTGTAAAAAGTCAGTGACAGTTTCAGAACGTCAAGAAAAAGAATGTGAAAATCTAAGCTTTGTGAAAGTGGCCAGTTTGCTCTACATCAGCCAGAGCTACAGAGATAGCTCAGGATAACATGAGCTTCAGTCTGAAGTTTTAAGCCACGTTTTGAAAGTTGACAGGGTTTCTTACTCAGACGAAAACTGGGAGCTCCTCCTTAACGAGGACGTCTAAAATTAGAGACATAAACCTCTTTGATGCCTATCAGAAATCTTGCTCCACCTGCAACTCTGCTTCCCGGTCTGGACTCTCGTATCTCAGCATTTTGGAGAAGTAATTAATTGAGCAAAATTTAAAAAAAATAAATACATAAATAAAACCAGAGCATGCTGTTCCATCCGAAGTGGGATGAATGACGCCTCTCACGATCGGATCAGGTTTCTTCAGAAATGCTGACCAATAAACAAAGTGGCTCAATTTGTTTTCTGGATCCGACCTGCACAGCCAGTGGTGGAATGACAGCCTGGTGCTGGTCACGACGCCACAGGTCAGTTCAGAGAAAATGACAGAATCTGGCTCTGTTTTAATAGACTTACGCACTAGTTGTAGTTACTGTTGATTACAATTACCACAGTGGCAAAAAAAAAACAAAAAAAACAAGGCAAATTAATGACATAAACAGTCTTACCGTTATAGCAGAGAAAGTACTTCTTTCTATTGCAAGAGATGTCGCCCCACTTTTGACTTTCTAAAATAAACCCACAGTTTTCAGTATCATGATCATTTGGCTCATTGCTGTTCCATTCTGTTTCATTTTCATCAAACTCCACTCCAGGCAGGGACCAGTGCCATGTTCTGGTACCATTTGTTTGATCATGCAGACCAATCCAAGCTTCCTTTATCTCTCCATCTGAGATCTTGAGGAGTCTCTCCACGTCCTTCATGTTAGTCACTGTGATCAGGTCAGTGTGTTTCTCTCTGCAGTACTGCTGAGCTTCAGTCCAGGTTTTATTCTCATTAATGTAGTGAAACTCATAGAGCTGGCAGTCAATGAAGCAACACTGAGCTGTGAAGAACAGAGAAGACATAAAGTGAGTGATTTGTATTTAAAATACTTTTTTTCTGTTTTGTAATCTGAAGATTTTGAATTAGCTGTGAGAATTCGATCGAAATTGTAAAGCGTGTCTGTAACGTTTAGTCAGAACCACTCACCCAACAGAACGGGAAGGAAAAAAATCAGCTTCATATCTGCTGGGTCAAGGGTGAACAGTTTGCGTTTTAGTTTCGCTTTCAAAGAGCCATGTCTGTCGGGGAAAAAAGTAGATTATTTAGACAGATTCTGTAAAAGTAAAATCAATTGCAGGACTACAAGAACGTCTGCCAGAAATAAAGATTACATTCCAGACAATTAAATCATATCATTTCTGGCCAGGTTCTGTAAAAGTTGCTGTTTTTGAGTTTTCATCCACTCAGCTATTTTATCTTGAGCCTTAACTCTTTAAAAAGTTCACCAGCCAGCTAGTTGGTTTCACAGTGGACTTCACGTTTATTTTTCTCTTACAGTATAGAGGTAACATGCTAAGAAAAAAAAAACAAAAAAAAAAAAAACCCAACAAAACTTATTTAAATGGTTATAAAAACTGATTCCACTGCAAATTAAAAAGCCAATACATTCAACAATAGAACAGGAATGTGATCAAATGGAGAGCAGAGAAGAGACTCACATCTGTCTAGATGAACGGTTCGGTACCAGACCGGTCCGGGAGAAATGTTGACGCCCGTTCAGAACAGACGGCTTTTGATGGCAAAGAGACAATTTGAATATACGCGTCACTCAGGCCTGTTGCTCAGTTGCAAAAATAAAACAACTCTGGGACAGACAGACATCTACCACAGGAAGTAACTTCAGTCTTTGGGTGAAAGTCAACAATGCCAATAATTGAGTCAAAGATTTTTTTTAAAAACCAGCAAAAGTAAAATATTTGGATTCCCTCTAGTTCTCCATGAGAATCCAAGGTTCCTATTTGTGTTGTTTTCTGCACATGAACTCTTTTGCCTTTTGCAGCACAAGCGCTAAGGGATCAGATTCTTCCTGTAAAACTTTCATTTGACTCCTTTCTTCCAAAACACTCCTGCAAGTGACTGCAGACCAATCACTGGCTCTGAAATATGTGTGTTTTGCCCCACTTAGTCACTGAGTGTCGAGTAAAGTGGAGAAATAATACCAGTTTATGTTCTACAGCACTCGACCAGGAGGCTGTATGTGTCCAGATGTTTACATACACCAAATAGAAAGACACAAATACATTTTGTTCTCACTGTCTGGGGATTTGTGGTCCTAAAGCAAACTGATTTAAATTCAGGCAGTGAATGTAAACATATGCTTTCAACTGTGGCTGCACTATTTTTAATCATCCAGTTGGTTAAATGAGGATTATCAATTATTTATACAATGATTATCGTCATGTAAAGATTTTACATTTTCAATGTCCAAAATATTTGTTTGAAAAACCAACAAGACTTGGGTTGAGTTATCTCTGCCTTTGAAAGCCAAATCAAATAATAAAGAAAAAATACCAACAATAATTTAAAAAGTAATATTAACTTATTGCTGTCGATGAGAAATATGATGCTGAGGAGAGACACACACCCCTGTGTTAACATTTTCCATCTGTCATAATCCTGCACTTAAAACCACTAAACTAATGTGACTGCTGCCATCTGGTGGCTGTATGTGGAATAGCACCACAAGAACAACTGAAGTCATAATACAAGAGGCAAGAAGTGAATCAGAAATCCAAGTGATGCCAGTTTTCCCTCTTTATGCTCATTAAGTGCTTTAATTTAACTCATTATTTTATTTACCAAGACATTGTTTTCACTTCTAACATCTTTTAGACGTTTTTAACCCGTTGGACATTTTTTTTGTTGTTGATAAAATCAAAACAAACAGCAAAATTTTCGGTGTACTTGAAATAGGACAAAAAAACTAACATGAGCTCGTTTTAAGAACAAGTTCTCAGTGCTTCAGTTGATGAGAAGAAAATCCAAAACAACACATGCACAACAAAAAACACTACACTATAAAAAACAACGATTTAACTGATATCACAGCTGTGAACAGGCGAGTTTTCACCCTTGATTTAAATGAGGAGAGTGAAGCACAAAACTAACTGTTGGTTCTCCATGACATGGTGAAAAACACACAGACACAAAAATGCAGCCATAAACACGCAGTCAACAACCGAAACAGCTTTTAGAAACAACATTTTTCTTTGATTGTGTTTCAAAAGCAACTCTAAACCTCTGGATGCTCACATTTACATGAGCATAAGGAAATGTAAGCAATCCACCAAAATTGAAAGGAAGTCCATTTATAAGCTCTGTGTAAAACAACTGAAGAAATGCCCACACCCATAATGAAAATGACAACAAATGACAACCAGCATGATCTCGGTTAGCCAGCGAGTAAAAGCAGTTCTGAAAGAATGACTTTTTATGGCATCATCTCCTACCGTTTCCTGACATGAATTCTTTTTTTAAAGTGTTTTTCAAACTGATCTGATCAGAGATCAGTGAAAACCGCGCTGCAGAGAAAATGCATATGCACGTGTTTTTGCTAACAGTCACCAACATATAAAAGAAAATTGTTTATATTTAAGACATTTTCCAATGAAAATCTCACCATCATAACAGATGAAGGGTTTTTTCATTTGCTTGAGTTTTTACCCCCTTTTTCAAATACAGACCTAAATCGTCCATGTTGCTGCGTTCACTTATGACCCACATAGTAATGAAACATTAATCTTCATAACGTTTGTTCAATGAAGCTGACAACATGTCGGCATATTGAACTGTGAAAACAGAGTGAAAAATTGACGTCTCTTCCTGGTATCATTATGAAATAAAGGTCTTTATCAACCGTTGCCCCAGTTGTACATCCTGGATGAGCTCAGGAATAACATTTGAATATTCAAACCCCGTGAGAACATGTCACGCTGTGCCTGAAATGATTAGCACTTCTGTGAAAATGTTGTTTACATGCATATTTATTTATTTATTTATTTAGCAAAGAAGTCGCTGACAGGGTGAAGATCTCAGTGGATGAGCTGCTCCTCTTCGTCACCTGCTTACAAATGCAGGCAAAACTTCTGATATCCTGCTAAAATCAAAAGTTATTCGTAAAACTGTGTCTAAAAAAAATTCAGTTTTGCAAATGCAGTATTTCTGTTGAATAAGAAAGGCAATACAAATTCTCCCCCTGTTCTTTCCATCCAGTCAAAATGCACTGGTTGAACTGGGAGAATCCAGTTCAACCAGTTCAACCCACAGTTATGTCTGGTTTATCACTCAGCTTGATCTGAGAGAACCGGAAGATTTGAATTCAACATTTCTCTCTCCATCCTTCACTTATTACCTGGAATTTCAAAATTTAAGATTAAAAGATTGTAAAAAAAAAAAAAAAAACTTAATTGCTTGTTATTTTTCCATTTTGTGTCATTTCCTGTTATGAAGCATTTCTTGTTCCGTTGCTGTTTTTCATATTTCCTTGGCTGCTCTGCTCTTCACAGAGTTTCCTTGTTTGTTCATGAATAGAACTCATTTTATTATTTAATTAAGTTTTTCTTCCTGATGAAAGTTGTCGTGCAAACAGAGAGTCCTGATGTACAAACTGTTTCCTTCTCTCATCACAGCTCCTGTTTTCAGCTGCAGCATTTGAATATTGAAACACTGAGATCAAATTCTCTAAAGGAAAACTTTCACCTGTTGATGTCAAAACATCTTCGTTTTTTTAAAGACACAAAACTGAATTTTTAAAATTGGTAATTTCAGTGAGGGTAATTTTATGAGCCTTACAGAAAAATGTGCAAAAATGTAATAAAAAAGGTTCAAAACTGAATATTTTCCAGGATATTTACAGAAACTTTGATCAGTTTCATCTGTATGAAAATCCTCAACAAAAGTGAGAGTTTATCCTTGACATGTTGCATAATGGAAACTAAACCACCATCATTTTCTCTATATCTACTGAGAATTTAGATCAAATAATTTAACCCTCAAATGTCTCTCCTACAAGGTTTAAATTTTTTTAATTTGTTATTTCTGAAAAGCAACATTGAATATATTATATTATTGCTTTTAGCCTTAGAATAACCTCATCTATGCAGCAATAACTTATAGCTGCTGCTTTGATTTAAAATATATCTTAAATATAATGAAGAAATACATCAGAAGATATTTTGGTTATACTTTATTGTCTTTTTTTTTTTTTTTGCTATTAAACATACAGTGAAGCAATAGTTTAATATTCTGATCAATTATACTGATCAGTATATTGAACTAATCAAACGGGTGAGTGACCTGGATAGTTTGAGAATATAAACATTTAAATTATTAAATTTAAAACAAGTTGTACGTGCTTTGACAAAAAAAACTATATATATGTGTGTATATATATATATATATATATATATATATATATAAACAGAACAAAATCCAAACAACATAACCTACAATGTGAAATCAATTCCTTTTCTACATATGTGAGCTTTAGTATCCAAGAATGTGAGAACAAGTGCAGTACAGGACATCACTTATTCTCCTGGTGGATCTTCAGAACAGATGAAATTAAACGCCTCATCATCATTTCTTTTGAACCACTGATGTTTCCCTCCCGTCTCCATGGCTCCAGACATGTTACAGTCGTCCGTCTGTCCATCTGAAGCCCAGTTCTTATAGCTGACCACTTCATCACTGACCCAGAACCAGAAATCCAGAGTGCAGGTGTAGCGCAGACCCATCCAGACATAACCAGTCGATGCGTCCTTGACTTTCTCCTGGACTAATCTCTGATCAAATATGTTGGTGATGGTGACCAAGTCATGGTGGTGATCTCTGCAGTAGTACAAGGCGTCCTCCCAGTTCATCTTCTTTTTGATCAGGATCACGTTATCTGTTGATAAAAGGAAGACAAACATCTCATCTGTAACTTCATTCTTTATTATTTATTATTGTAAATCCATCCTTCCTTCCTAGTCCAGCAATTTACATGTAAATACAAAATATCATCTCACCATAATAACAGATGAAGGGTTTTCTTTCAGTGCAGCTCTCATTGCTCCATCTGCCTCCATCATCAAACACAGTCATGGCACATTGATCACTGTTGATTCTCTGATTATTAAACTGTAGATTCCAGTGTCTGAAGGAGGAATTACTTCCATCTGACCACCTCCAGGTGTCTCTGAACAGACCAATAAAGATGTACCTTGAATTTGCAGTTGTTAAATTTAACCTCTTGTTCTCTTCTCCATCCTTTAGTTGCTTCAATCCACTGATCAGGTCTGTGTGATTCTCTCTGCAGTAACTCTGAGCTTCTATCCAGTTCTTTGATTCATAAATCAGGTGATATTTCTGTGATGAATTATTTTCTGTGAAATACAAAATTCAGAGCTCAAAGCACTTTCATATGCAAGTCTTGAAATAAACATTAATGAGAGGATCTGGATTAAAACAAATGAGTATTGCCTCACCATCATAGCAGATAAAATTGTGCTTCTCATTACAGGATAAATCTCCCCACTTGAAAGAATCACTGGCTTCTTTCCATATAATCCCACAGTTTTGGCCTTCAGGTCCCTTATTATTTGGTTCTTCTGAGTTCCAGTTTGTCTCACTTTCATTGAACTCCAGTCCAGGCAGAGACCAGTACCATGTTCTGGTATCATGTGTTTGATCATTCAGTCCAATCCAAGCTTCATTTATATCTCCATCTGAGATCTTGATGAGTCTCTTCATGTCCTTCATGTTAGTCACTGTGATCAGGTCAGTGTGTTTCTCTCTGCAGTACTGCTGAGCTTCAGTCCAGGTTTTATTCTCATTAATGTAGTGATACTGATAGAGCTGACAGTCTGTCAGATAATTCTGAGCTGAAAACAAAACAAAAACAAACTTTTTCAAAATTACGTTACATCACAAGCTTCATGTCAACCAGAATAAAATATTTATTGTGTTATCATCCAATGATTCGATAAGGGCACAATAAATTACAATGATTTTAGATCAAATCTAAATAATAAAATGTCTCACCCATTACTGTAAGAAGAAACAGTTTCCACTGCATATTTACTTTATCTGTCTGTTTTGCTTATTGATGAACACTAGAGAGGGGAAAAAAGCCAACATCAAACCCAACAGGCACTTTTCAGAAATCCCTTACTAATAAAATATGTACTAACATTGTTATTAAAGAGAAACTTACATCTGGTTTTCTCCTGATACGGAGTCAAAATGATCCGACAGCTTGATGTTTGTAGCAGAGCGTCCTCAGGGAAATGCTCAGTTCCTGATGTTGAATCTTGTTTTAGCACCTAGACTCTATTTGAATATTCAAACCTTTAAAGAAGAACCTGATATGCTAATGTTTACATCCTGGAAAACAAAACAAATGCAACGCTATACGTAGGTATCGCTCAGGTTATTTCCTAGTTCAAGTTTTCCACAGGTTTTAGAGTATTAGGTCTGGTTGTGTCCCATCACAAATGCTCTTTGATCAGGATCACTTTACCTTTAGATATTTTGAGGTAGATACGATACAGTACCTACAGTACTTGACTAACCCATTGGACTTTTTTTGCTAATAAAATCACAACAGATACAGGTTGCCAGTGTTTTATCTTGCACTGCAAAACCACTAAGTCTTGCAAAGCGTTTTTGGTCCAGTTTCCAGGGCAGACTTTTCAGCGTATTTGAAATAAGGTGAAACAAAATTACAAGTAACTTTTTAGCCCAACAAATGAGCTGAGTCAATAATTCCTTAATGTTGATGAAAAGGTGCTGCCTATAAGTTAAATAATCTGCCAGTGGAAGAAGATTATAATACGGGAAAAATTTCTTGATTCGTAAATTAAATCAGTAACTGTCCTGGAGCCACTCGGAGTGAGTTAAAATATTTCCCAGTTATTTATCCTAACCATTCAGCTGATGAACAGCAAATGACCACACCTATTTGCAGCTCATTCCTACTTCATCTCTGTTTTCCACAGTGAAACTGGGGCACTATGTTTACAAGAGCGTCAGAAAATGTAAATAAGTCCACTCAAATTGGACGGACGTCCATTGAAGCAGTAAAGTGTGCAGAAAACAAATGAAAAACCACCTATAATAAAGATGACAATAAATGACTAACAGCGTAAACTTGGTTGGTCAGAGGGTAAGAGAAGTTCTGCAAGAGTAACTTTTTTTTTTCTTTTTTTTATTTAACCAATGTTAAAACTCACAGGTGTCTGGCCGTACTCTACTACTTCCTGACAGAAATTGAAAACTGGACCCACTCCTGCTATGATGAAAACAATTACAGAACAGTGTGTTACAGAACAATGCGCATGACTTTCGCTAAAAGTCACCAACAGGGTCATGATTTTCACAGTAAACCTATGTACACAGCGAATTGTTTAGTGTATGTTTTACACTCGAAGTGCAAAGTTTACATCAAACTCTGATCATTTGGGTCAATATAATATAGAAAAGGACGGTTATTTCCAGAACTTGGAGCTGCAATTACGCCTTACTATCAGTCAGTAATTTAAAAACATGTAAAAAGATACAGTATGTGGATGAAAAAAAAACCCTGTAAAAGCGCTGACTGAGACTTAAACCTTAGCACAGATAAAATTCAGCTCCTCTGTAGCATTTTTATCAAACCATCTATGTTGTCCTCTGACGTCCATACAGCCAGATATGTTGCAGTCGTCCGTCGCTCCATCTATTTAATTTCTATGAAAAATGAAATAAAATTGTGGAGGGCCCCCTGTTGGTCAGGAGTGGAATTTCAATAGAGAAAACAACCCTAAACATTTCCTTTGCAAATAAAGTAAATATTTCTAAAAAAAAAAATAAAATAAAAAAAAAGAACGAAAGGCTCAAAATGCAATTGCACATTTTATTTATTTTATTTTATTTATTTATTTTTTTGACATATTGTTTTCTTTTTGTATATTTGTTTTTTTATGCTTTGGTATAAAGAAGCACCTGTTTGTAGCAGCTGCTGGCCAACCGGCTCTTAGACTGACTGAGTCTACTATGTTTCACATTTTATGGTGTAAGGGAGTTTCCTGAGAACAGCTGAGATACAATGAACATAATGTCTGTTTCTCTCATTTGCATCGTGTTTCCTGGTATTAACAGATACCTGCTGATAGGACTCAGTTTGTGGTATGTTTATCCCGTTTCCTAGGTGCAGAAGGTAAGACACAGATGGACGCGTTTGACCTGGAAAACACTGACGCTGAACCGGCACTGTTATGTTTTTTAAGGCAGGCAATAAACACTCCCTGCCTTTTAAATTGCCATTTTATAAAATATCCATCCATCCATGTTCTGACCACCCTGCTCCCTAACGGGGTCGGGAGTTGCCGGTGCCTATCTCCAGCTGCGTTCCGGACGAGAGGCGGGGTTTTTATAAAATATATAAGAAGTTATTGTTCACAAGCAAGATAATAAGTAGACAATAACAGTCTCCTTTATTTAATAAATAGGAAGTATCTAGATTTCTGAATACACTGTTCAGAATGTTGTGCTAAATGAGGAGCTGTTACTGAGTGACAGAACAAATAACTCTCAAATACCAATCAAAATAATTTCTAGTTGTTAATCTGTAAGAGGATGGGAAATGAGGACCACCTCTGTGTTGTTAAAGAATCGAGTCAGCTTATCTATGATTGCTTAAAACCTGATTTAAAACCTGACAACAAAGTCTATGTAAAAAATGAGGTGGAGTGAATTTGTCTAAAGGCAAAAAGTGATTCTCGGTGATCTGGGTGTGAGATGGTAGTGAGATTTGGTGGGGTACAACTCTGAAGAACAAAGTGAAGAAGTATCTTCTGCTCAAATGAATGAAAAGTAAGGTGGGCTTTAGGATGCTGAACAAATGAAATTAAATTCCTCATTAACATTCATTTTAAGCCACTGAGGATCTCCTCCCGTCTCCATGGCTCCAGACATGTCACAGTCGTCCATCGGTTCACCTTTGGCCTAGTTCTTATAGCTGACCACCTCGTCACTGACCCAGAACCACAAATCCAGAGTGCAGGTGTAGTGCAGACCCATCCAGACATAACCTGTCGATGCGTTCTTGACTTTCTCCTGGATCCATCTCTGATCGTCCATGTTGGTGATGGTGATCAGGTCATGGTGGTGATCTCTGCAGTAGTACAAGGCGACCTCCCAAAAAAAACCCAAAACAAACAAATCTATGGATATTCAAAAATGAATATCCATAGATAATATTTGAAAACAATATCTCCAAATTTCAGTTATGATCACATGTCTATGTTGGTGTAAAGTCAAATGAATATGAATCCGTCTTATCTCTTATGTAGTGGAACATTATATAGAAAGCCGTAATGTTCCACTTTTGAAAATAAATTTGTCAGGCTAATCCTTGGCACTTAGACGATAATTCTGATTGCTTTGTTGCTGTACAGGACATATTATGGATATCTTGAAATAGCTGTGGGAAAATTATTCATATTTTTGTGACAAATGTTTAGTGATTTTTTTAGTTTTGGAAAATACAATTTATTTGATCATTTTTCATGTCATAGGGTGTGTCAAGTGATCGTTGTAGCGGTTTTCCCCAGTCCAGAAAGAATTTCTCCCAAGCGAGACAAATACAGATACTTAACTTTTTAATTCAGTAGTCAGAAACAAAATGTACACGACAAAAACTTTCTTTATTTAATATTTTAGAAAGTCACATTATGTGTCATTTAAAGATAATGCAAGGGAAATTCCCTCAAAATACAGTATATTTAAGTTTTTATAATGATAATAGCCTTCCTATCTCTTAAGCAACACTTGCTACAGTTGTAACCCAGTCCATTATAAAGGTATTTTGTATTGAATTAAGTTCAAGGAAGGAATAATAATTTTGATTATGTGAAACATGTTTGCTTAAATATGTTACAATTGTTATAAATAAGTGTTAACAAAAAACTGTACTTACAGGTACTTGAAGTAATATGGTATAATAAGTTAAAATAAAAATGTACTTAAAATCATTTTACAAAAAAGTAATCTTCACCATTTTATTTTGAAGGGCTGATGTTTGTAAGAGGAAGTGGGGCAGAGCAAAGCCGCTTTACTGGTCCGTGATTGGCTGACGGTCAGTAAAGACTCAGAGAGTAGCGCGGAGAGACAGGAAGTCACGCGCAGAAAATGGGAACGAGAAAGAAAAGCGATGAACCGCGCTGAAAGAACTTTGCGGAGTTATTAAGAAATTAGTGTTTTAGCAGATATTTAGGCTTTCAACTCGACAGTCTGTTAATAGATATCGACTCTACACTCTTGTTTGCAGCCACTGTGATAATTTCAGACCTGAATTCAGTGTACAGTAAGTGGAAAGTCAACGTAATGCTCGCTAACGCATTAGCATTCATTAGCACAGTGAATGCTAATGCGTACTGTGAGCTAACTCGGCTAACAGAAGACCTCAGTGAGGTTTCCGTGGGAGCTTTCCAGAGTTGAGCCCAGAGCACAGAGATGAGCTTACACTGAGTTTTGTGACTGTGCTGGAGGGCTGTGCCTGCCTTGGGCTTTCCTGCTGTTTCCTGAATCCTGTGGACCCAGGGACTGGTGAAGGAGCTGAAGACATTTTGCCAACTGGGAGTAAAGACAGGTGAAATTCCAAGAAGGTGCAAGATTTTCCCTTGGACTAAGGTACAAAAATACACGCTTCATCAACACATCATTTTTTTTTTTTTTGGACTATATTTTAGTGAATTATTGGGGGCTTAGGTAGACATTGAAGTGTGGGCCCACATTAAATAACTTAGGTTTTGTGAAACCAAAATACTTAAATCTTTTGGTTTCACAAAACCTATGTTATTTTCAGCATTGTTGTTAATTTATTTACAAAAATAACATGTTCAACATGTCTAATATATGTTCAAAGAATAGAAAATCACTGGTGTATTATTACTCTAAGGTGAGTGAAACTTATAATAGGTTTAAAGACGAGAGTGCATTAGTTATTATTTGTAAGTTAATGGGTTCAATGAACTTTGGGACCCTTACCTACTTTAGAGCGGTATAACTGGGCTACACAGTATTGGCTCAAGACCAGACTGCAGGAATATCTTTCAAGTTTATCTCAAGAGGTCCAAGATAATCAGAGCTTCCTTAAAATCGGGACAAAAGATTGTCAGCAAAATCTTGCATGGAGTTGGCATTGATTAATTTCATTCATGACTCAACCATTTCTGTTCTTTGATACTTCTTTTTGAGTATTTGTTTTTTTACATTTTAAGTATAGAATATGTGGCTAACAGGATCCTATAAAACACTTGTGTATTTTTGAGTTCGATTCTCATCTCTTCCTGTTTAAGAACCAAGAAACTCAACTATTGGTTGAACTGAAATCTAAATTAAGATCTACAAGAAGAAATTTAAATTCACTACATCAAGTTACTGCATATCTATACATCAGTATTGTAGTACTTCAGACCGGTCTTGGTCTCAAGGCCATTTTTTGATGGTTTCGTACTCAAGACCATTTGGTCTTGGTTTTGTCTCTGTCCCACTGAGGACTCTGGATTTTATTTCAAGACCAGTGAAGACCGCAACTGTGGAAATATCACTAAACTGACAGCATACTGTCCAGTTTATTTGTGAACATGTTTGTTTTCACTGGATGCAAAACCCAAGCAATAAAGTGACTTACCAATTACGTGTTTCTGTTACTCCTACCACCCTCTCCCCACCTTTCACACACGGTGGTTTTCTTTGAGCGGCAGAAGGTGTCTGTCTAATCATCAGTAATAGAATTGCGCTTCATAAGTCATAAGAAATCCGATGGCGATAGCTAATTCAGCAGCACTTCACTTTCGCAGACGGTGAATAGTAAGTATTTTTTCGTCAATTAGAAAAGAAGCTCAAAGAAAGGTAAGCTCTGTTGCCGTGATGTAAGCAAAGGTAGGTGTACAGAGACACATCTGCATTTGTGATGAACTCACTGCGCTGAATTATTGTGCGGAAGTGTTGACTAATGTGTAGCACATATGGGACAACATTGTGTCCAAAAGTCTGCAATATAGTGATGAACGATCCGAGTCTCTGAACTTCTCTTTACTAAGACGACTGGATTGGAGCCTCACTGAGAGCCGTTCTTTGTTCTTGTAATGCTCTGCGTACCCTGCAGTAGCTATCATTATTTTATTTAATTATATACATTGATATTTATTTAGTTAGCAAATAAATAAAACACAAGATCCAAAGGGGATGCAGAGCATGTGCTTTGCTCTTTGATTGTATAAATTGGGCTGTTGAGAGCCTTACTGTTAAATGTTTTACTGGTCGCAGGTTTTTCAGTTGTCCTTTTGACTGAATAGCTGTTGTGCCTGCAAGTGTTTTTCATGTTTTATGTCTAAATTAGGTGAATTTATTGCCAGATAATTTTTCCATTTTGGAAGATCATATAGTATCATTTATATCTAACGCAAAAAAATTAATAACCAGTCCAAGTGATCGGGATTGGAATCAGCAGCAAAAACCTGATCGGAGTATCCCTACTTTTTAGATAAGCAGAACAAAGAGTTTGTTTTTAAAACTGGTTAAATTTATTTCAGATTGAAGTATTTAATATCTAGATGTTTTTATGGGAATGTGAATCTTTCAGATCAATTTTTGATCATATTTCACATTTTATTGTGTCATGGAGAGTGGGGGGCTGGTCTTGGGCTGGCCTTGGTCTCGGATCCTAAAAGTTTTGGTCTTGTTTTGGTCTCAGGTTAGATGGTCTTGACTACAACACTGCTATACATTAACTTATTTGATTCCAGCAGGAGCTACAACATCTTTTTCATACCAATAGCTACATCTATTTTTGTAATAACATGACAGACATATACCTATTTCAACATTTTCTTGCTATTTTTCAGAATTATTTAGAGAACAGTTCTTCATTTGTATTGCAATCTCATTTCTGAACATGAAATTTCACTTAGAGATGCACAAATGCTATAAAATATTGCCATCGGATAAAATATCTGTATCTGTTCTGATATTGGAAAAAAAAACAAAACTGGCATTTCAGTGACAATGTGTCCAGTTCATAGGGGCTGATCTATTCAGTTCAATTCTATGCTTTGTGCTCTGAGCGCCGTCGTCCTTCCAGATTTGTTGCAGTTTACTTTTCACGTTTTACTAATGTAGTAAATTTATCGGGCGATGCTAAACCTCAGATATCAATATCGGAAGTGAAAAAGGTGGATAGGTGCACCGCTAGTTTTACTGGCAGTAGAACGTGAGGACGTTCTGTTGGTTTCCTCGTATCAACACGGTGGGGCAGTGAAGGCCACATGTCAGAGTGTCCAGCCAGGCCATATACAAAGCGCTGGGGCAATCGCTTTGAGGAACTGGAAGGCTCCTGCGAGGAAGATACACAAATAAATGTCAATAAATATTCCATCAGTTGGCTGCAAATGTTTCTTCATGCAAACATTTTCAGGTGTTTATAATCTGCACTCACACTAGAACAAGAGCGGTCTGTTGGGAATTCTTCCGAATGATTTCATTCAGCCTCACCTTTCTCTCAGACTGTAAAAGGTAAACAAAACGTTAGATGTTTTTTATTGTACTACGACTTATTTTTCCCTCAAATATTTGCTAAAAACACCCACCTTCAGCTTAAAGGCCTCAAATTGTTTGTCAGACATCTTCCACGGAGTGCTTTGTCTCAGCTCCTGTACAGAGATGCCTTCCTGCTGCTGCTCATCGTGCAGCCTGAAGGGGGCGACACTGTCCACAAATCTGCTCAAGCTGAAACGAGAAAGCACAAATCAATTTTCCCGTGAAGAACAAACACACTGCCTAAATATTAACACATACAGATGGAAACCTGTGAAAGTGAGTGAGTCTTATTGGAAACACCGTGATGATGGTATATTAGACAAATGGACTTTCTGGACATTTTAAACCAATAGCTAAAGTACTAATTCTGTAGATTATTCATTAGAAGTAGATTATTCATAAACATAAAAAAAAAAAAGACATGAAATTTTTCTTACCTTTTTGGATGAGGCCGTTTCTCAATGTTTGTCATGACTATAACATCACTAACGTCCAAACGAAACCTCTTCAGCAGAGCCATCATCCTAAAATATATATGATAATGTCATATTCACTGCATTATACAGCACTCCAATCCACTCTAATCAATGAAACTGTGTGTAGAAGTGCTCAAACAACTTGATTTCAACAAAGAGATGAATAGCTAAACATTTCTTTTCTCTTCTGAGTCTAAATCTTGGAAAACCTACTGGTCGCGACCCTCCTCCATGTTTTGCTCATCACCCACAATGAAAACCCGGACCTTGCATCGGCGCCAGCGTTTCCTCCTGGTGACCAGATAGGGCACCAGTAGAGTCAGACCTTAAAACAAAGTGATTATAAATGTTTGTACCACTGATCTGAACTTAAGTGTCAGGAACACATTTGTCTTAAAATTTAGTTAAAAGATTAAAGGATTAGCATAGAAACAGACTGTTAGTAAATGTAAGTATTTGGCTGTAAAAACTAACATTTTTGCAAGTAAACTCTTATGTTTAAGGCATGTCTCACAGCTTCTCTTACAGGCAGATATGTTCATACAGTCAGTATTTTTTATTCCAAATTACGTTCGGTTCCTTTAACATCTACAAAGATTTATATCTCACAAGAATCTGAAAACTCATTAGATAGTAAGAATAATTTTTAAAAAAAATCATTATTTTAATTTTTAATTACAGAAATTAAATGCATGTTAATTTTTTAAACAGCTAAAGAGTCTTGGTTCAACTGTAAAAAGGTTTAAAAAGCACTCACCCAGCATCACTATGCCTTTTAGTGGATAGGTTTTTCTGAAATGTTGTGATGTGACACACTTCCAAAAAGTCAAATTTTTGTCCTATCGGTGCACAGAATATTTCCCCAAAAATCTTCAATATGCGTTTTTTTTGGCAAACGTAAGTCAGACTTTCTAGATCTTTTTGGCCAGGAGATATTTTTGCAGTTGTAAGGCCTCCATTACTAGTTTTCATTTTATCCTGATCACGCCTGGAAAGGTTTACAGCTGTTTCATGTTCTTCTTTTATCTATAAATATCTAAGACCAAATCCGACATTCGCTCGTATTACTCACCTCCATCGTCTGCTACCCAGTAGACATCGATGGTTTTCTTTCCCTGGTTGTTTTGAAACACGGTCTTCATCTGATCGCTGCTTCCTTCGTCGGACATGTCATCAGCTACAAGACGAGGAGAAACATTAGAGGAAAGAAAAACAATCCCACATGTACCAACACGTTTTTCATTAATGGCTTATCATGTGAGCAAACTTATTCACGTACGATTTCCATTGGATTTCTTAATTTATGGAAACACCTGAATTGTAAAACAGCGTTTTTTTTTTTGTTTTTTTTTAAACATTAGCAGAATAGCAACAATGTTTTGAGTGCATTTGTAATGGAAACGCAGCTACTGAAAATGGCAAAACCCCACGCTGCATCAGAATCACATGACCGGCCTTTTCCACTTGCCCTCCATAAACAAGCAGCAAGACAGAAATAAAGGTAAAGGTTGGTGTTTAAAATCAGTCCATTTTATTTAGCAAGATGATACCAATATGTTAAAAAAGGACAGATAACAATATTTGTACTAAGTCGTGAATCCCGAGAAACATTACAAAACAAAATCTACCAAAACTAAATTCACTTAACTTAGTGTTAACGTCAGATAAAAATCCTTGCAATTCATGTGTATGTGAACAGCTATAACGGCTGTGTTATTAGTTTACTGCAAACGCCTGAAAAACTTTGACCTTTGCCAATAATGCGATCACGCAACATGAGTTGCAACTTTGTGAAGAGAAATTATGAGTCAGGAAAGCATGTTGAGTTTTAACACCTAAGAAATATTGAAACAGTGTATGAGAGTCAATATTTACGGTACCTAGCTGCGGTATGTGTTTATACAAAAGGACGCTTAATCATTTGTGTTGCTGCATCAGTCAGTAACTTTTAGTTCAAGTGAAAGTGGAACAGAAAAACATGCTATGGCAACAACAGCTATGATTTCTTTACTGTAAACGGTAGTGTTGGGAAAATTGTATATATTTATCAGACATTTGTTCAAATTATTTATTCTGAATGGCTTTAACTATGTTTCTAAGGACACCTCACTGAAGGGAGCAGTCAACATAAATGTTTTGAGTGTCAGCAGGCAAGAAGTTCCTGTGCCCTTCACACAAAAGACTGTGAAACTGTACAATTTATTCTTGTTTTATTGTACATGAACATGTGTTCCAGAACACATGTGTGTGTAATTCTGTGTCACGTTGCAGCTGTGTGACCTATTCCTGTTTCTTACAGTTTTGAGGTGTATGTATCTAGGAAATGTCCCGAAACAAATAAAAAGAGGATTTGTTGGGATGTTTTCAGAGCTGTAGGAGATTGTAACTGAAACACATCTCTGTCCGTTCTCGCGAGTAAAAAAGAATCTAACTCTCTTGTCTGTATCTGATGTTCTAGGTGTTTAAACCTGACAAAAAGAGAGGTGGAAGATGTTCTCCAAAAATAATGACTGTAATCATATGGCATTCTCAGTATCTTCACAGTTGTTTCTTGTGTTACTTCAAATTTTGTTTCATTTTGCCACCACGTTTATTTCAGTAGAAAAGTTCATAACAGAATTTTATATTTTCCCGAACGTGTCACCTCACCCGTTTCCTCTTCGTTGGTTTGCTGGTCCGGATTGTCCACACTTTCATCGGCCTCGAAGCCCTGGTTGACAGTCGGGTTCAAACCACCTGGTCAGATCCATGTTAGTTTAATTAACACTTTATGTGGTAAAGTCAAAAAATAAAATATTGAGTAAAATAGAAAAAAACCTTCAAATTCTAAATCATCAGAGATATCCAGTCCATCCATCATCCTCAAGATGCACAAACCATAGTTGGAGTCAAACGCATCACTGTAACAAAAATCAAACACTAAATCAAATACCGCAGACCATTTTTAGCATTCATATCGCAGCTGCTGATAGTTCAGAAATTACATATTTTGAGCCAGTTGGGAAAAAAAAAAAAATCCTCAATCTTACTACAAGGTGCCGATGTAATCCTCGATGCTTTCCGGAGCGCTGTCCCTCCAGTTCATCTTGAAGCCCAGAACCAGAGTGTTGGGTTTCAGTTTACCAAGACCGGACGCCTTGAAAAGATTGAAGGTGAACAGTTAATTTGATGAGATTTTGATTAAATATTGTCAAAGCACTTCATTTGATGGAATATTTATTTCAATGTTTGTAATTTTTAACCTTTTTAAATAGTTTATTTCTGGAAATTTGCCACATTGCAACACACGCTCTAAAATAAACCGAGATTTATAGGTTTCCACCCTTCCAGAATCCTAGCATGTTTGAATTAGTTACTGTGATGTTTACTTTGGTATTTTTGGATTCCTTCTTAAACATATTGGGAAATTTTTGTTACCTGTAGCAGCTGCTTAGCTCCTGCCCTTAAGTTGTCAGCAGTGAGAGGAGTGTAGAACGACCGCACCTTTCTCTTGTTCATCCATT
Source organism: Poeciliopsis turrubarensis (assembly GCA_010277015.1). NCBI lineage: Eukaryota > Metazoa > Chordata > Actinopteri > Cyprinodontiformes > Poeciliidae > Poeciliopsis > Poeciliopsis turrubarensis. The sequence goes on from VMRN01000331.1 coordinate 26,145, forward strand.
TAACCAGGTAGTCTGTGGTGTCCTGAGGCCGTGTCTTCCTGTCCTGCTCCTAGAAAGGGCAAAAAGATTAAATTTATTTTATTGATAGGAAGATCTAGTGAAGTTAAATGGGATTGAATGGCAACCAGAAATGCAGCTAAAAAGTTGCTGTGTTGATAAAACATAGTTTTATGCTAATTTTTTAAGGGGATTCTTAAAATCCCCTTAAAAATGGATATATATACATATATATGACCAAAAGCTCCTACCAGTATTATATCACCACAGATCATAAGGCTGATGTGCTTCGTGAAGGAGCCGACAAAGTCCACCAGTGCGGGCCGCTGGTTTGGAGGGCCAGTCAGGACGAGACACTGAGGCCTGGAAGAAGACAGGAGAAAGCAAAAAAAATGCAAATTGGTAAACGCTTTGGACAGAATGCCGGGCAAAAGTTTAAAATCAATCTAATTTCTTTATGTTTCAAGTCCAAAGAGCTATGAGAAGTTTTAATAAAGTGTGGACTCTATTGGCCCATTTGACCATCATCAAATAGAATGTTTTTGTCTGTTTTATAGCCACTTCTTTAGCTTTTATGTTAATATCAGGTAAAATGGGATTTCTACTAAATAGCAGACATGTTGTACCCATTTATTAAACTCTATGCATTAAGGTTTTCCCCTTCCCCAAAAAAGAGAAAAACACAAAAATTTCTTGCTCTTGTTGCTGAGAATACACTCAAACTATTTTAAAAATATTTTCTGCATCAGGAAAAAAGCAAAACAAGCTGAAAAATGTGCCATGTTGCCTGAATTAAAACCCTAACCCTTCCAGACAGAATGTGTCGTCAATGAACCAGTCAAATCTACAGTACCGTAATTCTGCCATACTTTGCGCTATCTCCCATTTAGCATAGACTGAAATTAATCTGAGAGACGGTCTTTTAATTGACAGTAAATAGCAAAAATAACTTGCTAGATATTGAAAAGTCCAGCTATGGATAAATGGGCAAATATATATACTCACAGGACTTTTAAAGGACCACGTAAAATTAAAATAAGGAAAAACATCCAAGAATTGGATGAGTAAGAACATTTTGAAAATCAATAAACAAAGGAAGGATCATTATTGGGTTAATAAAAATACATTGAAAATCTACAATATTCTTTAGGACGACTCACCTGAAATTCTTCACGTGATCCTCCACTCCGGTCAGAGAGACGGAGTAAGACAAAGCCATGTTGTATGTGCCTGCCTGCACCGACGAACCCCAGTTTACCTCTGTGGAAAGGGAAGTGATGACTTAGCAAGAGCAAATGCAGAAAAACATTTTCTGCTCTCTTCCAGTTCAACTCAGCTGAACTGAGCTCAGGTTGAACGAGCTGCACCCACTCGGTTTGTTGTAGTTGACGTATCCAAAGAGGAAGATGATGATGCAGAAGGTGACCAGAGCGGCCCACCAGGTGAACAGGAACATCAGCAAAAAAGATATGAACGATCCAAACAGTGCTATCCATTTGCTGTAGTAGCGGAAGGACGGCCTCCAGCCTGAAAGAGATGACAAATAAGACGCGTTTTTATTATCATGACATATTTCTACTCTTGTAAAATTACTGGTTTTTCTACCCACTGAATGAAAAACAAACATGTTTTAACCATAAATTCAGCAGACACAGACACACCTGCAGATTTTGTTAAAGTTTCATAAGTTTTCTATTGAAAGAAACTGATTTGGAATAAATTTCTTTTGCCTGACGTCATTTATTTTTTGTTACTTATATGAATTCTTTTCAATTTTGTCTTTAAGATACTAACATTTCCAATTAACTTCATATTTTGGTCGAACTTATCATGTAATTTTTTAGTCATTCGATTCTTGAGTAAAGATTTTGCCAGATACTTTTTTTGACTCTTACTTGAGTAATTTGTTAGACAGCTACTTTTAACATTCATTTGAATTATGCTGAAGTAAAGTTACTCTTACTTGAGTAATACTAAGTAATGTATTACTTAGAAGTCAGTAATGACTTAGTATTAAGGGACTTTACTTAGGGTATTTTCCTTAGCAAAGATAGGAAAGTCTCTGGGGAACCAATTTTTTAGACTTAGATTGGTTTTATTTCTGTTTTGCTTGTCTAAACACGTTTTAAATTTCGGATCTTTTATATCTGCTTTTGCGACAAACTATTCAAAGTAGTTCACCACTATTCGCATTTACAAATCTCTATCAGAACAAGTAGAATGATCCAGACTGTTTGTGCAAGGGTAACCCAGGATTAAGTATGAAACCTTTTTTTGTGTCTACTTGTGGGAAATTCATAATGAACAAATTTCCCTTAGTCATGAGAATATGTTAATGTATTCACTAAGGTTAGCTGTACTAGAACAAAATAGAAGGCCTCTTAACCTGTTGAAAGATGATTTGTTTGTTCTTTGTTCCCAATTTAAAATGATTTCTCCTTTCCAGACAGTGACTTCCAGTTCGAAACTCTATTTCTAATTTCTCAAATTACTTTCAGTCGAAAATGCCTCTAATTGCCAAGTTAAATAGCCTCTCTAATCTAGGCAAACAATCCTCCTTATTGAATGAAACACAGTGGTAATCTGAGATTATTTGTATTTTATGCAGTCTCATTTTTATGAGTATTTATCTTTTCCACAATAAACTTCATTGCATATAATTTGCTCTTAAAATAAACTGCATTATGGGTATCTGTTATTTACACTATGTCAAAGTAGGATTAATTTCAGACATTAGCGCCAGCAATTATTAACAAAATTTAGTTTATGATGTTAACTGCAAATACATTAATTAAAACCCTTTTAAAAAGGTAAGCGACTTACCAGGGGAATTGGTGATGGATGCATGAAAACAACTGAAGTTAATCAGGCCATAGGAGCAAAGGAAGAAATTAGAGATGATGGGAGCGATGGAGTTGAGGTCCGCTGCATTGCCACATGGGGCACAAAAAGACAAAATGTAAACTTGCATCATTAACCTGTGTAAAATATGAGTCATCATTTGTAAAGATATCACATCTCACACACCAACGAGGATGACGGCTGTAGCAATAAAGTAGCAGAGGATGTAAGCTCGACGTGGCTCGTTGTTTTTCCCATAACCTTTCCCAAAGAAACCAATGTACGGGTATATTTGATCCTTGCACAGACACTGAAAAAAAGACAGGAAAGTTGTTTTTTTCAATGTTGACACTCAATTTAGTGTTATGAAACAGAATACTTTTAGTTGAATATTGTTTCACCTGAAAGACTTTGGGTGCAGAGACAAGAAAACCCAGGGCAGAAGATAAAGTGGCAGCAAAGATACCCACAAGGATGATGTAGTAAACACCGGAGAGTTGTCCAAGAACCTGATTGGAATATTTGAATAAAATCAACAGTAGATTATTTTGTACAGCCGCCCTTAAATATTGTAAACGACACTTAAGTGAAACGGTCAAGACAACAAGTTTGATTGATACGTTGAAGTTGTTGGCAAGTCCATATGCACAGGTCCGCGACTGGCTGCAGTCTGTGAAGTTCCAACCCAAGTTACACGCCAGTCCCACACAACCGTCCGTGTTGTTTCCCGTCAGGATGTGACTTTTATTCCCAGAGGCGTCCCGCACTACACATGACCCTGGAAAAAAAATAAATACTCCCAAATTTGAGCTGAGCTTTCTGGTACTCATCACATTTTTTGGAAAACTATCATTTCTTTACTGTACTGACGATAAACCGGAAAATTACCTCTTGCATTTTCATTTTGTTCAACAGTTTATTAACAGTCAGTTACCATTGGCAAACACTACCTTCAGCAAACTCAAAGATTTACTGAGCCAATCAATAATTAGACTAGACAAAGGTAGGAATGTGATAAAAGTGACCCACCAGTAGTTACTGTTATTACCACGTAGCTGAATGTTGTCCAAAAAATAGCCATCAATGTGCCTTTTGGGATAGCTGATGCAGGGTCCTGCGAACAGAAAGCTGATCGTCACCTTGTTCCTTGCTGCTCGATGCCTTTCTTTCAGCCTTGTTGGGAGTCAAACCTTTAGATCGCCACAGATGTTGACCCCGGACAAAATGCCAGTACAAGCAGGAAAGAAAATGGCGAACATCTGGAAAAAATAGCCTTGAGGACCTCGCCAGTTTGGTGTTAGGTTCTCGATAAAAATATCGCCTGTAGAGAGCGGCATTGAGTCAGGCGTTGCATTTCATTTGGTGCAAAAGACAATATTCTTTACCTCGGTATCCGAAGATGCCGATAGCCTGCTTATCAACAGTTGGAGGGATTACAGTGCCAATAATGTAGTTTGCGAAGGACACCATAAGCGCTATGAAGAACAAAATCTGGGCCTGAAAGCAACACAAAACAAGTTATTTAAAAACAATGATTAAGTGAAAAAGCATTTCATAAACTAAGCAAAGCAGTGTTGCTTTGTCGCACAAAATTCCCCACAGATAGACTCACCTTGGACTCCCACTCCATTCCAGCCTGAGTAATCATAAGAAGAACTGTGACTGTGATTACGCCCACAATGCGGATGTCATTGATTTTATCCACCATGATGGCACCAAAGTCCTAAAATGAGTGACATAATTCACAAAAGAGCTTTGCAGCATACTGGGTTTTAATATGGAACACATAATACTATGAAAAGATTTATGGAAATTTTTACCTGTATGTGGTTTCAATCATTTTCCAAAAATTATGCATGAAAAACTTAATCTTTTGCCGTTCACTAAAATTCCCTTAAAACATACTCACAAAACTTATAAGTATGATTTTTATGTCTCTCTAAATAGAACAAGTATTGACAGAAGATGAAACAGATCCACCTACATGCATCAAATCACGAACCACCACTGAAAAACCAACAGTGTGGAGCGCACAGGCCAGCGCGTTTGCAAAGGAGAACACCAGTCCAATTGGTGCTCCGATTTCAGGACCCAGCGTACGGGAGATCATGAAATACGTACCTCCTGCAAAATGTTTCACAGACACACACACAAACACACACACACAAAAAGGACTGTTTTTACGAAAAGACACAAAAGAATACTCAAATAATAAAACACAGATTGCATCTATAAGCTCTCAAAATGATTCCTATCCTATCAACTAAAATCACATGTATTCGTTTGTTCAATGTGATGAGTCATTAAACCTCAACCAAAAGCAAAAATTTCTTTATGTAAAAAGTGTTTTTGTGTGTGTGTGTGTGCGTGCGTGTGCGTGTTCGTGTGTGTGTTTGTTTGTTTTTAATTAGTGTTTACGTTGGAAAATTTATTTTCAGAATTTGCTCAAATTTCAGGTCAGCGAAAACGCAGCCACTGCCAATTTATGCAAACCTACGCAAGAAAATGAGTACTTCTGTCTTAATTAATACTTAATAAAAGTGCCTTTGTTTTCTCTATTTACACAGATAATTTTGTGCATCATGTCATCGTTCCTTCATGTTTCTCTGAGTACAAAAAATTCAAGTGTCCACTAATGTCGGGCAGGAAATTGATGTACAATTTGTTTGTACTGATGACCCAAGCTACAGATTTCCCATCATTTTTAATTTCTAATAATGCAAATAAATTTTTACATTTCATTACTTTGCACATGGACTCACCTGATACCACCCTCCCATTGGTGGCAATAGCAGAGATGGACAGTGCAGTCACAGAGGTCACCACCACGGACATCGCGATAATTACACAAGTCAACACTGTCATCAGACGAATATATATATATATATATGTATTAGTCATAATTATAACTCATTCCTGTATTTTATATTCTTCTTGAACATGTTCAGAAAATAATTTGGCAAATCTGTTGCTGTTTATTTTTCTCTTTTCTTCCTTTCCTTTCTAAGATGAACACCTCAAATCAAGTATCAGAATAAGTTCAACCATAATTCTTTCAGTTTAAAAAAAAAGTGTAACAGCATTTTACCACAGTGTGTTCACCAAAGACTCGGATGGTATGACTCACCAATGCCTGCCTGAGACGTGATCCATGACAAGCGCAAGAACATGATAACCCCCCAAATATTCAGCATGCATCGCATCTGTTCCCAAAGAAACAGAAAACAGCCATGGGACATTTGTACAGTGACCAGGTAAGTGTGCTGATAATTTAGCTGCCAATTCAGAAAAGATCTTTTTTTTTTCCCATTTTATTTTATTTTTTTAACGAAGATTGTATTCCTAAAAAATATGTTACCCGCATTAAATTCTGTATAAAATCTCACCACGACGCCGATCAGCCAGCCAAATCTAACTGGAGCTTTGCCCTTCGGACCTTCAGACTCTTCGTTTTCCATATCTGATGCCGGCAGGCTGCCTGAGTCAGAGGCCGACGCTCCATCCGTTCCAATGTCCACAACCTTTAATCCAACAGAAACAACCAGTGACACTGAACCATCTGATGGCCTTAAATTGTTAAATAATTTGTCTAAAGGGGCAATATTAGGTATTTTCCAGGCACATCAAATTATTTTAGAGCACAAAATGTTACATTCAGTTGTTATAAAAATGCTACATGTATCAAATATGACTTAAAAGAGATTTAACACCTTAAAATTTGGCCTCTGTCTCTCTTAGAAAGTTATTTTTCCAACAATCTGCCTTCAGGAAGTCATCAGAACATGGCTCCTCTATTATACCTTTAACAGCATTTTTACTAGCATTGCACTGAGTTGGAGCTCCGAGAATGAGCTTAGCAGATGCTAGTTTCATCAAATGATAACTAATTGCCTCTGGCTAGTCTGAAGGAGTTGAGTGGGGGAATCACATAGAGGGCTGCTTTGTGAGGTGGAAGTTTGGAAACTAAAGTTCAGAAGACATTTTGGACATTGAATTGTTGCCATGGGAGATTCAAGAATTTCTTAAACATGCATGAAAAACTCAAGTCATCATTCCAAGTATGATTTTGATTATAACATAATGTAAAGCTAAAAAAATAAGCAAATTTCGCAAAATATTGCTGCAGTCTGAATAATAATACATATTTATCAGATTTAATTCATAGGGGCTAAATTTTATCGGTTACATTAACAATATATGTTTTCCCATATCCTGCCATTGATGTAACGAAATCAAATGCACATGGCAGAAAACGCATTAATAAAAAATAGCCAAATGGCATGAACTAAAGTACCTCAAATGTCTTGCGCAGAGTTTCAAGAGACGGCCTGCTTTTTGTCATCTGACGTGGCAAAGAATTGGCATAATTCTCCAGCTGGGGCACCAGGTCCATGGTGCTGTAGACGGAGGACCTGCGCAGCTCTGCCCTGGAGCCACGACGCTCTGATGTACTGCATGACAAGACGCAGAATCATGTCTATCAAACTGTAGCTTTTGTTTGATATCTTACAGCTCCACTTTTGCTGCTTGTTGCAAGCGCAGGGTGAGTGAAGAGCAAATCTTCTAGGAAGCATGACTGATGGGAAAGGCGCAGGGCAAGGCCAAATATGCATTAGTGGTGCAAAGCTCCGCGCTTGTTACAGACTGTTAAACGTCCACAACTTTTTAAAAAAATGTTTCAACATTGTGAACTACCTGCTCCTCAAAACTATAAATGATAGATTAAGACAACCTTGTATTGGGCATTCTCATTTACTTTCCTCTGTGTGGTTATTAAAAGCACGCTATCAAAGCCCGGTTCTGACCCAAACTCACCATCAAGCATATCATTTCAGCGCAACCAGCCCTAATTTTGGGCTGGGTTACAGGATGAGGCTGATGTCTACTTTAGAATGTATTTTGCTTTGGTTCTGATAATCTGTATTACCCTATGACTTTGAAGAGAATAAATATAATATCTATAGTATCATTGTTACAAATTACAAAAACATCGATATTCCCACCAGACCTCAAACAATAAAAGTCCAGTTGGATTTTATGTCAGATGATGAGAAAAATGGTACTGTATTGTCTTATGTTTTTTTTTAATGTGTGTCAATATTGTTTGAAGGTAAACAGTGTTTGGTTGACACAGCTGATTAGCATTTCTTCAAGCTGAGGAAAAGAGTTCTGTCTCTTTTCGTCTTTATTTCCTGATGGCTTCGTTGGAAGTAAAATGCAGCAACATTGGAGGGGGGGACAATTCATCATCCATTCCTAACCCGATACGAAAGCAAAAGTGAACTTTCTGTTGAGAGAAACAAAAATGCCTGTCATAAATGTAAAAAAGGGACTCTTCATGACAGCACCAACCTGGACTCCTCATCGGAGACGACGATGGTGGGAGGGATCTGGAGCCCATTGCCTGCATTTACGGTGTTGCCGTTAAAGTGGTGTGAAGAGTACCTGGGAGGTCCCTCCTCATTGGTGGAAAAGCGCACACTCCCGGTCAGGTTACGTTTGGACGCAAACTGCCCCATTAGCGCGTCCTGGTGCTTCCTGTGGAGTGATAGTCATTTGACTAGAATACACTAAATTAACTAATTTACTTTACTTTTTTTCATCAGAATGCTAGACTTTAGGACCAAAATCAAGATTAACGAGAGACATGAGAATAAAAAACCTTGAAGGAACACTGAAAATTTGCTGATTTTCTAAAAACGTAAATAGAATTTTGTCAGGCCACAAAATAAACATTATGGAACAGATACTGACATTTTTCTTAGATTTGGATCTTTTTGACATAATCTATGAAGAGTCTATATTGCACATGGTGTAGTTTTCATTTTTGAACTTACTGTCAGTGATATCAGTAATGCTGATGCAAATTGCATTGCAAATTTAATGAGTCCCGGCTTGCGCTTTTTTGGGCTCGTTTTGAATGTGAAGTTGCTCATTTGGGCTTAATAAATCCCAGAATTTATCTGACATCCAGTTAGTTTTAGTCTGTCATTTCCCAAATGATCCGTCCCGCTGTGTCTTTGTTGATGTCAAGTTAATATATTTTCTATGAGTTATGTCAAATTAAGTATCGGCAAAGCTTAATCTAATTTTCTCAGGTGGCAGTGTTGTTTGCAGCTGCTGAAAGTAACAGTTACTTTTAATGTAACTTTATTTTCTAAAACAAGTAGTCAGTGATCTGATTAAAGTTACTTTTTCAAAGTAACTATGCCATCACTGCTTACTGTACATTGACTAAGTGCATAAAATAAATGAAGTTTGTATATGCTTCATGATAAATTATTTTGGTGTGAACTTCCCTAACAATGTGATGTTTCACTTGCATCATACTTGGTAATAATATGGCAAATTCGGGCAAATACAATTTCACATGCAAAATTTCTTCCTGTTTAAGCTGTTATGAAATCTGAAGTCTCTCCCAAATGAGAAGCACAGAACAAATATTAGTCCACGTTCCAATTTTAGACTCTGAAAAAGAGTTATTCGGTCTAATGTGAAATAAAATGTTGAAAGAAAGAAAAAATCTTATACTCACAAGTCGTTCTGTAGCTGATGAAAGAGCCGCTTGATCTGTCCCCAGATCAAACATACACCTTTTATCAATGCACCGCAAAACTCTTGTAATTTATACCTTGATAAGGCAGGTTACAGCCCTCCCATTTACTACATGCACTTTCCTCCCCCTCAGACACACGCGCACACAGTCACACTCATTCTGTCTTCAAAAAACACACACACCGAGACGCATGCAAAGGTATTCATGCACACAGTTACACATGGACAAATATGATTGCACAATGCCTTTTGTTGAGCCACAAATGTTTTCCACATCTAGTTTCTGGAAAATAGTGTTTGGAAATGTGAGTCTTAGACACAAAACTATAGGAGTGTGAGCCTCTTGTTTGGTAGCAGTGAAGTTATTGGAGTAAACAGGGAGAACAAGCGGGTGCTAAGTTGCCGTGGTGGCTTTGAAAGATCAATGCAACTTGTTTATGTTTCTACCCAATGTGAAATCAATTGACTTTTTTCCCCAAAATTTGTTTTATCTGCAATTTTACATTTACCTGATCTGTGTTACAACGTACAAATACCACAAAAAACAAAGCTACGCAACAAAATCCCAAATTTAAATCTATTTTTTTTCCATTTCAGATGGAGACGGTCTTTACTTTTAATTTTGAAAACTAGTTTGAAATTCAAACTTGTTAAAACTTTTTAAAATGAGTCCGTATAAGAAGTTAAACTGAAACTCAACTTTATTTTTTTCCTATTTTTTTTCCAGATCTGTTGACAATACATGGGCTTGCAGTGTTTTCTACATCAATAAAAATCAGCAAGATCCTCCTCTGCGTTGTCATTGATCATAGTAAAAATAGTATCAGGGCCCCCTATGCCTCTCTAGTCCATTTTAGTCCAAGCAAGAATTGATTTCAGGAACGTCAGCCAAAAGCCATCAGAATGATGCCAAAAACCCACTGATCAATTTCTATGAAAAAAAATAGCTAATATTTAAGATTTTGACAATGTGCTGCAGGTATAGGTGTTGCAGGAAACCAAGAATTGCGTATCGCAGATACACTGAAGAAAACACAAGTAGGTGCTTGAGTTTGGATTGGGGTTAATGTTTTAACAAAGAGGTTTTGGTAAAAAATTCCCAACTAACTAAAAACAAAACATTACATTAAATTTGAGATCCCATTAACAGGTGGAGATTTTACTTTTTTTGCAGCATGTTCTCCATAGCCCTGCTATAATTAGACTCGCTGTCAGGCGTTGAATACCCGACTTGCACACAAAGCCTTTGTGCTCCAGCTGAAGCCCCTCATTGCACCCACACTAAGAAGAAGATGTCAGGTACATCTTCAGTGATCCAAAACTGAAATATCAACCTTTCATGTCCTGCTTGGTGCAAAAGGAAAGAACAGAATATTTTATTCTTTTATTTTATGCTTTTATTTTTTCATAAGTTTTGAAACTCTGACGTTGCTGAAGCGGTTTGAAAAACTGACATGGTGATGAGAATGTTTCCATAGGTGACTTTATAGCTTTGAGACTTTATATCTTTATATTTTATTGCTTTATTTCATTAAGTTGAGGAGACATTTATCATAAGCCTTATCACATGTCCCAGTCTCAACTGCAAGGCCTGCGTCACTTTATTTTCTCCAGGCTCCTGCAGACATTCAGGTTCAGCCCAGATTTCTGAAAAGTTCAGCAGTAGCAGTGGATACAAAAACTGAATTAATATTTCGTTGACAAACCATGACTTTCCTTCTTTGTTAAATCTTTTCTTCTTCTCCTGTACTGAGTAGACCGTTTTTAAGTCGGTGTATAATGAAGGTCCTCTTTACTTCTCTAACTACTTTTAACATCTTGGCTTCATGAAGTATATTGCTGAGTTAAATCGTGACACAAGGAGTCATTTCATTGGTTCTGCTTGTGGTTGTGCTGTGGTAGTTTCTTTCTC
>VMRN01000331.1:37849-75990 GCA_010277015.1 Poeciliopsis turrubarensis
CATTTCATTGGTTCTGCTTGTGGTTGTGCTGTGGTAGTTTCTTTCTCCGCTGGCATTTTTGAAGACCTGACCTGTGAACAAAGAAATAAGTAATTGAATGGCTGGTTTGCTACGTAAAGCTAAAACAAATTTAGTAAATCTTTAGTTTTAAGTTTATGGTCACATACTGACCTTTGTCTCCTCTTTTCTTAGTGTGTTCAGGCTAAAAGGTTCAAAACGGGCCTGTAATTATCTCTTCAGGGTGAGTCTATTTCTCCATTGTCCTTTTTCAGCTTTCAACAGGATTTGCTTTCTGCATCCCATATTTCTGAAGAATGGTTTCAATGTACTGTTTCTGATTAAGAAAGACGCTGGGTTTTGCTTCGTCTTGAATAACTGCGATGCAGAAGACGTAGGACAGTTCACCCAAGTCCTTCATTTTGTGGTGCTTGGAGAGTCAGTTTTAACTCATCCAGGCTTTTAGGTGACTCTATAATCATCATCAGATCATATACATAAACTGCAATTATCATGGTTCTAAATATTCTGCTATTAGAGCAGAATAATCCAGCGTGAGTCTGAAGTGTCTCAGGCGGGATCCAGTTGCAAAAAAAGTGGTATAATCGCTCTTTACTGAAGTTTCACAAGTCCCAAACATGGTTATAAATACTATGCTAGAAGAGCAGAATAATCCAATCCAGGTTTGAAGAGTCTAGGTGTTGTGGTTTTGGAATTGGAGCAGTCAAACGATGACACAGATCCAAAAACAGTGGTGAAATCAAACTTTATTGAAGTTTCACAAATCAGAAAAAGGTTTTACAAATCCCAAACATGGTTATAAACACTCTGCTATTAGAGCAGTCCAGGTTTGAAGAGTGTTTGAAGTGTTGTAGTTTCTAAACTGGAGTCGATTAAAGATCTGGAAGGTCGTGAAAAATTCGGTAGAATCTCCCTTTAGCCCAGTTCTCTGGTCCGCACGGCTTATCGATAAACATCTTCTCATCCATTGCGAATCCCACAGTTCCATTTATCTGACTCAAAAACGACACTTGCAGAACGTTTTAACGACGCTCTGGGCCCAGAACCTGAAGAGAACAGGCTTTCATTGTCTTTCTCGGAACAGCACAACACAACTGCGGCACTCAGAAGACACAGCAGATAACAGCCTCTCCATTAACGCCCACTGAACAAATTACTGCTTAAAGGTTCAGCAGAGGTTACTGATTGGACTTTTAAGAGACATTTTGCTGAACTGGACAGTATGTGAACCGGGGGACTTTTTTTTTACATTTCTCACACTAAAAAGATTTAGTGTGAGAAACATTTTTTTTTTGGCATCGTTGACCATTTGTTTTCCATGTGTGCCTATATTTACTGAGTTTAAAAGACTTTTCAGGGGTCACAGGGCATGTTGACGTGTGTCTCATGTCCTGGTGTGCAGTGATTGTTTATGTGACATTTCCAAGAACGCTGTTGCTGCTCCCTCCCTGCTTTTTCCTTGTGTTGTCGCTCTTAACTTTCTCGTTTCTCACCATGTGTAGTTTCCAAATAAACGCCTCCCTGTCTTTGCTGCTGGCCCAGAGGATGGTGGGCTCTGCGGCTATCGATGGAAAGAGGTGGTGCAAGAGACAGAACCGTAGGAGATGTCCAAAGAAAAGCTGTTCCCAAACGTTTCCCCTCAAAGCAAAACGCAAGGTGAAGAATCAAACCGTGCCCAAGACTCCACAGCCCATCACCTTCTTCCCCGTCATTCTTCAACTCAGCCCAAGCAAACAGATCTCTACATCCTCCCATCGTCCTCTGACATCCTTTTTAATAACTTTCGAAGCCTTTGTTTCAACGAGAAAATAAACGGCGGCGATGTTTAGCAGCCGTTAAACGAAAATATTTTAAAATACAGGGGCAGGGTCATAAAGCCAGCTATAAGTAGGACCGATTCAAAGGTAGCACAGATAGTTAAACACCTGTGGAAAAGGGGTTCAGTGAAGATTAAAGAAGTCTCAAATAAAATAAATCCCACTAAGGTATACATTAATTCTATATTCAAGACAGAATTTGATGTAAATTGTACATTTTGTGGTTCATATCCTTGAACTGTTGCCCACTTGTTTTGGCACTGTCACTTTGTTGATGCTTTTTGGCAGAATCTGTGTGGTTTCATCCACAACAACATAGAAGCACAATTTATGCTGGTTTTTTTTTAATTACTATTATTATTATTATTATTATTATTAAAGTTTTTATTATTTTTCAGAACATATGTATATAACCCTTCCCAGCCCATCCCCTCACGAAACAAAAAGAAAAGCCGAAACAAAACAAGCAGGTCAGCGCAAATCAAATCAATAACAGTTTCACAGAGAATTGGCAAATACAAATATCCTCAATGTTAGCAGAAATAACCATAATAAACAGAGGTTTACTGTATTGTTTACAGTAAGCAGCATTTTCCAAAACAGCATTTCGTCAAAGAAGTTTACTTGTCCCAGTTTTGCAGGAGAGAAAATAGTTCCAGGATTTCTTGGAAGTTTTCTATGTCATTATTTAGCTCAGCCAACATTTGTTCTTATGACACTATTTCCAACATTAATCCCAACCAGCTGTTCGGAACAGTTGAAGATTTCCATAGTCTGAGGATTATTGTGGCGGCTGTGACCATTCCCACCTGCACCACGGAGTTCATTGTTATATTAGGCGTCGCTGTTTGATCTCCCAATAAGCAGAGTCTTGGTGACATGGGTGTCCCCGCACCTATCCACTTTCCAATGTGTTGTAGTACTGCTTTCCAGAATGGGGAAATGCATTTACATTCCCATATCGCATGTCTATAAGTTCCTATTTCCGCTTTGCATTTACAGCATAGATTATTGGTGAGCAGGCCCGTTCTATGGAGCCTGGATGGCGTGACATAAAATCTATGTACAATCTTATAGTGTGAGAATTTCCCTCTCGGTTCTTTAATATATTTCCCATTATTTGAAATTGCTTTTAAACATTCTTCATCATTAAAAATGCAGCCAAAGTCCAGACTTTTACATAAATCCTTTTTCATGCTATGAACTTTCAGAGAGGAAGAGCTTCTCCTGGTCTTCAGGCTTTGCATGCAAGGCAACATTTCCGCTCACATGGTCCAGTGCTCTCACCTGCCAGTTGATGCCCGCGTTTGTACATTTTGGTGTAAAACCGACCTCTGGACTTGGAATGAAAGAAAGTCCAGATTTCCTGACTCTGCTTGGATCTGGGGCTGTTCTGGAGTTTGCATGTTTTGGACTCGCGGCTCCTGACCACCTGGAAAGCAGGTCCTGAATCCCTGTGGGTTTCTACAAACGGACCGGCAGAGGAAAGGGCTCACGCAAAGGGTCACCGCCTCTGCTTCGAAGGCGACAGACAAGAGCTTGGCGATGATCAAGGACATGTGGGACAAAGAAATAGGATGTCATATAATAATACAAGCAAATACTGGGGAGAGATATTCAGGTAAGATGATACATCTTCCAGTTATACGTTGTGTACTCAGTCCTACAATTATTTCCCTGAACTGACCAAACATCCTGTCAACAATAGACATAATGAATCATCTGCTGTCCTTTTTAAAAATAGACCTCCAGAGAAGTGAAACTGTATGTGTATATATATAGGGTATACTAAACACCTTTTTTTCTTTAAGTTTTTTTTCTGAACCTTATAAAGTTTTCTTTAAGACTGGTGTTAAAATAATTTATACCTCTCAGGAAGTATAATTACCTTTAAAGTCATTTTGTACATTCAAAATTTTTAATTGCAAAGTCATCAAAAATTTATCCTTTGCTATACTTATAATAATTCATATTATTACTATTATTAATTTATTAATTATATTTAATAATTGTTGAGTATAAAAATCTGTTATTGTATTTAATAATAATGAAATAATGAAAACTTTTTAATAAGTGATAAATGTAATTAAATAACTACATCGCAATAATGAAATAATATAATAGCTATTACTATTATTATCGTAATGATATTTATTGTTATTAATAATTTGTCAGATTCATAATAATAACTATTATCTGTATCATTATTGTTATTTAATTAAAGGAAAACAATGAAAATATTCTCATTGACAGTCATCTTCAAATCATCCAAGGTCACCTTGAGAGACAGAACGAACACAAGGTGAAACTATAACAGCGATGGCGAATGCGTAATACGTCAGTAGAAGCTACCTTTGTGCTTCTAGGAATCGATGTTTGAATGGAGTAGGGAAGTTTGAATACGCATTTTTAAGCAACATTTGAAAAGTTAAGAAAATCCGAGCACTGCAGACTCAATCAGGAATCAGTAGTGAAGGAAATGCTGCATGAGCTTCTCTTAATCCCATCCTTCCTTGCCTTCCTTCGTTCCACTGTTCCATGGAACTCCCCATAAATTAGGATGAAATGTTTTAGGTGTTGTTAGGCGTTGCCTGTGACATCACAGTGAGGTTTTGTGGGGTTTCGTAGGGCGTAACTCTGTGACCGTGAATCCTGTGGTCTAAACATCAGAGTCCGTTCAGTCTGGAAGTAAGTTTCATCAGTTTTTTTTCTCTCTTCTCACTAAAATACATAAATATTTCTTAAAACAGACTCAACGCTGTGCTCATTCATCCTAAGCTAAATGCTAGCTAAGCTACGGTAGCTATTTTTAGTTTGCCTGTTTCCAAGATACTGTAGCTTTCGCTACGTGAGACTATTATTTATTCAGACTTAATTGCTGCATGTGACGAAAGAAAATATTTCAAACATGTTATCAGGGTTCTCTTAAAACGGTTTCTGTGTAAAATGGATTACCTAAATTTAGAGGGTTGTTACTAAATGTACTCATTGCTGTTTCAACATTTTGAACTGATTTTGGGGGAGACAAATGTGATTAAAAAAAAAACTAGATTCTTGTAATCTGACCCACTTTCTTTATGGCAGCTGATCCGAGGGACGAATCGAATGATGACCGAAGAATGTAACATTGGGATTATTCGCAAGACCAAAGAGGGAAGGCATGCTTTTACTCAATGCTTAGATATCTCAAAGTATGAGATCAACAGAGACGAGTGTAAGTGAAACAGACAAGGTAGTTCTCAGTGAAGATAAAAAAAAATCAGATGTTCTTTTGTGTGACCTGCTGATTAGTCTTTACAACTGTTATTGTCTAAAATAAGATATTCGTGGATCCGAATAGGCAGAAGAGTATCAATCAACTTTCTCTTTTCTTTTGTGCAGCCTCTACGATTTAAATGAGAATCATTAGAAACGTTGCGACGACTTGCAAAAGGGGGAAAAGGTTGGATCTGGATGGAACCTCTGCCCCGGTTGCTATAGAAACTTCTGCTTGTAAATAATGGCATTGTTGAGAATAAAATTGTTTTAAGATTACGAGGTGAAAGTAGTTGTTTTTTGCCGTCAGGTTCTGGTGTTGGTTGGAGGAGACACTGTTGAGGTGTTTGATTAGCGCCTTGCTAAATGTGTGGGGATGATTTGGATGGCGCATGTTTTAAAAAGCAGCATCAATTGACCCGGCCGTTTTGTGGACCGGCCGGCTCACTCAGTGCGCACAGGGCACTGTCAAGAGGTACAACAAAACCTCAAAATTGCTCAAATTGGAGTTTGCTGAATGGAAACGTGCCAATTTTGAGAAAAAACAATCACATTTTTTGATCAAAAGTTTTTACACTAAGAAGAGGTGGATCCAGCATGGATTCAAGAGCCACTCCATGCTCTCCACATGACAGTAAATCAACTATTCATCATGCCAAGCAGGAAAGATTTTATTATAGTGAGAACTGCTGGACAAGAAGGGGAAAAAAGTTGGAGTTTATCAACTCCAACACAGAATATAAAACTTGACCCTCATCCTGCTATGTGGCTCATGCGCCACTAGGGGGAACTGCTAAGCAATCAAAGGAGCAAAATGGTCCACAGCTAAAACTGGCTACCTATGTCATGCAGTACATTTTGTGACTGAAAGAATAGTGACTATTTCACAGTTGCAAGCATTCTCCAATGACACGCTGACACTTTTTCCATTTATATTGTCGTCTTCTGATTTATGAAAATAAATCACCAAATCTGGAACCAAGCAAGAACATAAGCAGAAAAAAAACCTAGAAATGTTGAAAGAAACGAAAAGTTTCTTTCAAACTTTTGAAAGCCTCGCCCTCTGGAAGCGGCGCTCTGTGGTCTCGCTGCAGCCGTACTGAACGCTCAAATCTACATCTGATGCGGCTCCTCGCTGTGGACCTACCACCCTTCTCGCGGCTGCTTTCCCAGAACTCCATGAAAGAAGTGCATGAAAGAATCAAGGCGACACGCCACATGTGTTTTTAATGAGAGAATAAAATGAGAACTTGATGTAAAGCTCAAAAAAAGTTGAGTTGACATGACGCTGCCCCTTTAAAAGTAAAAAATTAGACTAAATACTGCATGTACCAGTCAGGTATGGGACGGATCTCACATCAGGACGGCACTGCTGACTGACTGCTGCCGTGGCAACCGGTATTTCAACCAGCACTGGGCAAGTTCTGGCACTGACGGCACCGACCATATGAAGGCTTACCACAAAGGGCCCGATAATAGTTTAATTTACGCGGATTGAATCTGTGAGCCACATGTGGGCCGATTGTAGACTGAGCAACGTGTGCTGCCCACAACCTGCATGTGCTTATTATGAACCTTAGAGAATTAATTTCTACTTCTTTGTTTGTTTGTACAATGAGGAAGAGAAAACCAAACATTGTGGGTTTTTTGCGGCGGTGTCTTCAGTGTTTGTGTTTCTCATCAAATGTCCGTCTGTGATCTGCCGTAGTTATTTTTTGTTCTGCTGCTGTCACCCTCGGTTTATTTTAGATCCGTCTCCCCGGCTGTTTATTTATTCACGTCTACATTTCCTTTTGTCAGTCATTTCTGTCGCTGTTAGATTATCTGACTGGTTCATGTTTACTCCCGGGCTTATCGTGACACGCTAACTGACAATGCAGCTCTGTGAATGAACCTCGCTCTTCTTTAAAATTTGTGGGAAACACCACAAACCTAATTCCTCCAGTGCCTGAGGGTTGCTTCAATACATGCTAACCTCTACTGTTCGCGGTTGTTGCGTAACATAAATAGAAGCAGTGACGGAACTTTTGGCTCTTTGGAGAGAGAACTCGACCCTCCGGACCAAGCGCTCGCTTCCAGGAACCATCCAAATGATCCATTTTTTGAAAATGTATATGTATTTTCTGAGAACACGCCGTAATGGTGTTTGTGGGTGAAGTTCACAAAAAAAGTTCAATCATTCGTGGTAAGTGACAGAAGCAATCAGGTCGCGCACAGAGCCGCCGTGACACGTGACGAAAACACGAGTAGCAGCTGGAGCGCGTTCTGAGGGCTCACAGATCAAGCCCTTTTTTCTATTTTCTTTCGTCCCATTTCATTAATTCACTGATTGAATGGATACATTTTTAGCTTAAATTGAACAAGAAGAGCTACTGCAGTGTGTGTGGAGCTAACTGAGACTCTTGTCCTGTCGTTTAGTGTAAACAACTGCTCGAAAGGGTTGGATTGCTCGTGAACGTCGCCTCGCCAAATAGCACCGTCTTCATTTTTGCTGTTACATCTGACCATTCAATTACAAACAAACATTTGTGTCCGTGTTGGGGAATTGTTAAAAATATATTAGAAAGTCTTCATTAAGGTGCACACCTGGCTGAAGGCTGGTTCCCCTGCTGAAACTGTTCTGGGCCAGCAAAGGGCCACCAGCGGCGAAGCAGATCTAGGCCACCAGAGAACTGTTTTCTTCGCGGTATGTCTGCAGAGTGCAAGTGTACTTTGTGGGCCAGAACTGGGCCAGACCACTTTTCCAACATGACTGGTGCCCCAATGCTTTCTCAGCTTGTCGAGCTAAAGTAGCTGACCTGTTAAAACGACGGGTGAGTCTTTAACCTCCCCACACGCCTCTCTGAGGCTTCAGCATCCATCGCTGTTATTCTCATAGACCACCTAAACAGAAAGAGAGAGCTTAAGGCTGCATTTATAGCAGCCTTGTTGAGTCCACTTTCATTGAAATCTGGTTTGTTTGGGGAATGGTGAATGCAAAAAAAAAAAAAAAAAAAGAAAGAAAAAAGAACAAACTGTTTAAAACCTCAGTCTTGGCCTCTGGGCATTCTGGGTAAATAAAATCCAAGCAAACGCTGCGTCGTTCCGCATCAAAATGTGACTGTTCTCAAAGCCCTTTTCTTGTTTCAACACATCAGTTTTGAAGACAGAGATGTTCAATAGTTGACCATTATAACGTATAATTCCAAAATGAACACAGTAAAAGCATCATTGACTTCATTTCTCAATGAAAGGGTCATAATATTATGCCTTGTTCACTCTAAACCTCAGTAGAAAACATAGATCTGAAGTGGTCATATTGAGAATTTAAACTTTATGCTCATTGCAGATGAAAATAGAAAATAATCTAATTATTCCACTCGAAGTTGTAATCAACAATCTGTCCTTCAAAAACTAATCATACAACCGGATCTTTGACGATCTTAAATTAATAGTTGATGCTATTTTAATATGGTGAAAGGATTTTATACTGGGCAAAAAAACTCTACACTATGAAAATGTAAGTTTTTCTAAGTCGCAGAGCGATAGCTTGCTGGCCGCTTTCAAAAAAAAATAAAATAAAAATAAAAATAAGATGATTTCGAAATAAGAAACCACATTTAGTTTAGTTTTTGGAAAACTAGATGGAGTGCGGTGAAACTTTTCTCTTGAATCATGTAATGTTGGTTCATTTGTGAGTCATCAACTTTGGTACAAATTTATGAGATGTCTCAATCATCGGGCCGCACGTGTGGGCTGCACAATGGCGCAGTTGGTAGCCCTATAGCCTTGCAGCAAGAAGGTCCTGGGTTCGACTCCCGGGGTCTTGCTGCATGGAGTTTGCATGTTCTGCGTGTGCATGCGTGGGTTCTCTCACGCATGCACAGTCCAAAACCTGAAGGTTTAAGCCATGAACGGTACTGGAATATTGCATGCAATATGACGGTGCAAAAAAAGTGTTTACTTGGAATAAGAGCTTATAACATAGAAAAAAAAAATACCAGTGTCAAAATCTAAGGACATCATCGCTTTTGTATAGTAAGCTTTCCAAAAGCTCAACCACTTCCTGTGAATGTTGCTAAATGAGATCAGACAAACCACTATGAATTTTTTTTTTGTTGTTGTTGTTAGTACTGTTTTGCATATGTGCCATGGCCTATTTATTGAACTGTACGCAGTCCTAAGCAGCGTCCTGTTATGAGTAACAGACGTCTGCTGGCTTGAATGTGTGAAAGCATTTTCATTCTTCACATAGTGTGAATGCTGGCCACTCACTCGTTCTGTTTTTCTTGTTGTTGTTCTTTGTCTTGTCTTTTCAGAACATATGTCAGTCATTCATTCATTTATTTATTTTTACATTTATGGGTCAAAGTAATTCCCTCTAACGTTGGATTGCAAAGTGACACGTGCAAAAACCATCAAAAGTATGTCACTCAAAAACCACCTTTCTAAATTCTCTTGACATCACCAGTGAAATCTGTGGATTTCCCATTTCCGTGCGTTTCGTCTTTTCTGATAACACGCTTGAATCTGAACTGTGAGGTTTTGAAGATGCGCTCAGATGTGAGTAAGTGTGGTAAATACATAAGTATTCATCAGAGTGTACTTGCTGCCATTGATTGTTCTTGGAGCCGTACTAATTTGACTTAGAAATTTAGAAATTCTTCTTCTTCAGGTATTGTTTGCAGCAGTCCAAATACTAAATTAAAAACGAACTTGTAAGCATCTTTATACCAGTTAAAAAAAAAAAAAAAAAAATGAAATTGACTAACCGGGGAAACATTAAGAAACATAGAGTATATGTAATTTGAAGCGAAGTAACTTCAGTTAAGTTTATTTGGTAATAACTCAAAAAAGAGAACAAGGAACTGCATGATCTTGCAACAGTGTTGCAAGATCATGGCTTCCAGGACTTTCATGACTTTCCCTCGTATCTATTGTGAAGTATAAGGGATGCATTTCTTTAAACGGTTTACAAATGAAAATCTGAAATGTGTGGAAAACCTTTGTATTTTGTATTGGATGTAAAATTGGATGTAAATTCAGAAACTAGGTCATGCTGTTTTCTTGATTGTTTGTTTTTTTTGGCTCGCAGTCTTTACCATAGCAACCGTCCAAAAGAATAGATAAAAAGTTCAGTCCTCCCAACTGTTCCATTAACTTTCAACACTTTCTATTTGAAACTGGCACATTTATTTAGAGAGATGTTTTTCTCTGCTTAAACTTCGCCAGGCCTTCGCTGGATGCAACTGTCCCCCTTGCATCTCACAGAAGCAGTAGTTTTATTTCTTTTTTTATGCATAAGTTGCATAAAACTTCTTACATAGAAGAAGTCCATAATATGCATGACTTTTCTTATTACTAATGATATGAACATGTTTAAGTAAAGGAAAACGGACTCATCCGGTTTCCAAAACTAATCCAACTCATAAGACCCCAGTTTCACCGCAGCTGATGAGTTAATACCAAAAGATTTTTCAAGCAGAAAAGAAAGAGATTTACTCATCAGGCTGTGGAAGATATTGACATAATTGATCAATTCTTCTTCTTTCTTGGTGAGTCATGTAGCTGCAGGGAAAGTCTGGTCTTGCAGACTTCGTCGACAGAAAATCAAAAACAGAATGTCATGATTTTCCACTGATGACAGCAGTAATGGACGAGTACCTGTCTGTCGGTATCAATCATCTCGTCTGTTGCGTCTGTAGCCTGTGTGGCATTTCACACCGCAGCGAAAACTGGACGACGTCATCAAACCATTAACTCTTCAAGCTCGCGGATCCGTGACAACCTCTCAAAGCTCTGTCCCCACGCAGTGCTCTTTACACACTCCCTGGTTTTGGCGAATTTAGCTTGTTTTCACATTTGATGTGGCTAACAGCTGTTTGATACTATCTCCTGCTCACATCTCTTTAACCACAGCACAACCTTTTGACGTGTTTCTGCATAAATACCACAGATGCTAAAAATAGCAAAGGGCATCTCCAAAGAGATGCAAATGCATTGCAGATGGCAATGGACATTCTAGTCCATTGCTGGACAAGAATGTGCAGCAATGACTGGACATTTATTCCAATGTGTATTTATTCCAACCTCAGACAAAGCTGGGGTTGGAACCTGCAACCCGCCGGTTGCAGGTTGAACTCCTGCGACCTTAGCCACCAGAGCCCAACAGCAAACAACAAACTGTAATGTATTTACACAAAATACTCTGTCATGATATATGTTGTGATGGAGGATCAAAATGCAGAAAATGCTGGCAGCTTGAAAACTTAAAATGTCAAATAACAAAAAATGATGAAAAAAAAAACTCACACAAGAAAACCTAGAGGGAACACAGGGAGCCAGGGGAGGACAAAAACAGAAATCCAGGAGCAAAACAGGAAATCAACAGGGAGATAACAAGGTTTAATGTGATAAAACAGTATTAGACAGAAGGATCCAGCAAGGAGAAACTGGGAATGAGTAACTGAACAATGAACAGACGGCTGATTAGAAATAAGTTGCAGGTTTGAGGGGAGAGAGACAGATTCAAGGGACTAAGAAATAAATCTAAAACTTAAGAATAACTAGACCGAAGAAGAAAAACAAAGTATAGCAAAGCATAAAAAAATAAGCATAGCAAACTAAACACCAAGGAAGAATTGAACATAAAACAGAAAAAAAAATTGTCTAATAAAAAGGAAACTGAGGAATACAGAACAAATATCAAAACGACTCAGGATCCTAACAAAACAACAAAGAATACATGACTTTAAAATCTTAAAAGCATAATCAGAAATACATTTAAAATTGAGATATTTTTGACAAATAAAACAACTAAAAAAAAAATTTTCAAAAAGCTGGTAAGCAATAAATGTAACTTTCTTTGGAAAAGTTTCCAATCGTCGGCTGTTGAGCTGCACCACTGAACTGGTAACCCCCAGAAGCAAAACTATTCCTGATGTCTCTGTCATCAACAAGCATGACTGATGAGGTGGGATGTCATAAATCATTTTTCTCTCTCCGTTTTGAGTGTCAGATGTATTTCTAAGCTTCGATACTAAATCAGCACTTGGAATGAGTCGGGTTTTTGAGACCGCTTCATGAATGTGACTCATGTTTCCTGTGAAGTTGCTCCATTTTTACATCCGTGTCAACGGGTCCGCCACAGTGTGACCCAAACTTCTTCGTAGAAGAAGTTTGGGTCTTCATCCTCGGCTACAGTACTTTGGAAAATGTTTCTTCCATATTTAGGAAACTGATCATGAAGAATTCCAGTTAATGGTTAACCACAAGGTGTAAGCTGAAAACGAGCATCTCACTCGTGTTGAGAAACGGAGGGAAGAGCGATGTAGCAAAACGATTACAGGAAGGATGGTTGACGAAACAATTCTTGTGCAATGTTCTGTTTGTGCTGCAGAACATCGTGTATCAATCGGACTCTTACCAATATAGATGCGTAAATAGATTGTACCGTGTAAAAAAAAAAAATCCAGAAAGTCACCCCAAAAAAACCGCGACACAGATTTATTGGTATTATTACTATTTAAATGTGTTTGGAATCTTTTTTTTTTTTTCCCTTAAAAAAAAAAATCAACTCACGTACTGGAAGAATATACAACACAAAAGTTATGATGTTCAAATTACAATAATAAATACACACGATAAGGTGTTGGGATGGTAGTTTAATATCAAAATGTTTTTCTTTTTAAATAATAAAAGTAATTTCACTCTTGTGTACACAATTTGATGAACAGAATTATACATTCAAAGTTTGAATCTACTGCTCTACTACTGCTATTTCACATGAAATCCTGTTGCTAATGCATAAAAAAGTTCATTACAGCATCAATGTTTATAACAACATTGAAATAGATTATAACTTACGCTGTTTCAGGCATTTAACAAAATACAATGAAACTCAAAAACAGAAGGTTTAATTTTTTTTTTTTTTTTTTTAAAGTTACATTCCTCTTTGTAGTATATGTGAAACAGCTCGAGCGCTATTCTAACTGTTCGACCGTGGCAAGAGTTTTGAGCTCTGGTTCGTTAGCTTCCTTTCCCGCCACGCTGCTGCTTCTCTCCTTGCCCTTTCCTTTGAAGGGCTTCCCGATTTTGGTCGACAGCGTGTACAGGACGGAGCTCTCGTCCGGCGAGGAGCCGCTGCGGCCGCTGCGCGTGACGGTGGACGTGGTCCTGCTCTCCGAGTAGGTGGCCTCGAAGAGCCGGCCCATGAAGCTGAGGCCGGCCTGGCGGATGTGGGAGCTGCCGGCGAACACGTAGAGGATGGGGTTCACCGCGCTGCTGAAGTAGGCGAAGGCTGTGACGTTGGGCCGAGCGCTGGGAGTGCAGTGTTTCCCCGACTTGTCGTTCTTCAGCAAACAAGCCACCTGAGGAAGAGAGAAGAGAGACATCTCTCAAATAATCCATGCCAACAGGAGGATGTGGACTTTTTTTTAAAAGTGGGCTTCTACGAAGAAGTTTGGGTCTTCATCCTCGGCTACAGTACTTTGGAAAATGTTTCTTCCATATTTAGGAAACTGATCATGAAGAATTCCAGTTAATGGTTCTGTAATGCCAATCAGCAGATGGCAGTAAAACTAAAACTACCTACATACCAATTCCAAGAACATCCTGGACATAGTTAAGGCTCTCCCATACTTCAACCCAAGTGCCAAAATCATCTGTCACTGGTGGACTCAAGATGGAAATTGCGTCACTGTGTTTAATGAGAGGCATCCTCCACTCGACAGAGCACTGCCGTGTTATTGGTCAGAATATCACTGTTGGGCACCGTTGTGACGACGTCCTGAGGTGGGGAGTGCTGGAAACGACTGGGTGGCTCAGAGACAAAGGCCTGTTTCAATGTGTCAAAGAGGGCTAAGGATGTATACAGCATATTCAGAACAACTGTCGGGAACAGTTTCTTGATTGTTCAATGGAATGGCGCAATGTCCCTGGAAAATACATCACGATTAATTTAATTTGTTTGACGTTGCACTCTTTGAAAATTTCACTGCTCGGTTCTCAGAAAAAGTCACGAAGGCGTTTTGAAGGCACTTGCGCCCGACATGTTCGACAGTTCGAAGCGGCGACTGATCTAAACGCATCGAAAACCAAAAATAAACAGAAGTAAATGTTATACGACGTTTTCAGATGCTACTACTAACAAATGCATCAGCAGAATCACCTCAATGATGTTGACGATGTGATAGGGAAGCCAGAAAATGGCAAAGGTGACAATGATCAGCAGGATGAGACGACTGCCTTGTCCTCTGCGCTGGAACTTGGCACTTTGCAGTCTGCATATGACGGAGGAGTAGCAGGTGCTGATGAGTGAGAAGGGAACCAAGCAGCCCATGATGGTCTCAAACAGGTACTGGAAGACCGGGTGACCCATGCTCCCCCAGTGGTATGCCATGCAAATATTCAAGCTGCTGTTTCCTATGGGTTTCTTTATAATACTGTGGAAAATACACAAGAAGAGAAAATGAGGCAGAGATTAAATCACTGGCCACATGATAAAAGCCAGGCTTCATGGAAATTAATGTTGTTAAATACTTCCAGTATTGCTTCACTATAAATGCAAAATGCATCCATGCGCCATCAAGCAACGCCATCGATGGTCGTTTTAAAGTCACTGTCAGTTTGCTTGCAATAAAACAAGCAACAGATGAAAAGAACCCTCAGAAAGTTTTCAAAAGACTCAAACTTTAGACAAAAGTATTTATTTACTTTGAGTAAATAAAAAGATTGCCATTTCTTTCTGTTTGGTCTGATCGTCCACTTTCCATCAGGTAATTCTGTATTTATCTTGAAATACAGTAGGAGTGTCAAAGAAAGGCGTCTGGATACCGTATACACAGGCTATGCATTAGGTATCAATTAAACACTGGATGCAACATTCAGTTGCTGATTATATTCTTGTGCCCTTGCTGATAAAAACTATAATCAGTGATTGTTTCACTTACATTTTTTTGTGAAATCAAAACTCTACAGTCAAAGGTCTATGACAAGTTGTCAAAAATATTTTATGAAGCATTAAAATCTTTCTAAACTTAAAAACTATACATATCATTGGCAGATGATCAATACAGCAACAAAGGCATGCTGCTAAATATTAGCCTGCCTTACCTCTTTAAAACTTAAGGTTTGTTACATGAACAAAGAGAACAAAGGTAATTGGTGGTGCAACTTGTTGAGACCATGAAATATTTTACATTTTACCCAATAAAATAAAGCCAATTGAGAAGTTTGCCAAAGCTTGTGGAAGTACAATGAAATCTACAGATTTGTTTGATTTGTAAAATTACTGTATGAAACTAAGAGTTTTCATTCATAGAAAACATTTAATTCAAACAAGATCTTAACTCCACAACAAAAGACCAATGATCATGTGTTGTAGACTCAGGACTGATTGAAAGACAAATGTAGGGCAAGTTATGCAATGTGTTTTGTTTTGTTTTTGTTGGAATATTGCGTAATTTTGAGTCATGGCAGACCAATAATTGCTGTTCTGTGACAATGACAGGGAACTGCCATTGTCACAGTTTGACAATGACAAGGAACTGCCATTGTCACAGTTTGACAATGACAAGGAACTGCCATTGTCACAGTTTGACAATGACAGAGAACTGTCATTGTCATAGTACCCTTTTCTGTTCTTTGAAGTTGTAAAAATGCTTTTTTTTAATTCAGTCTGTATAAAATTTATCGTACTATATTTTCACCATTGGCCTTTGATGACGAACTCCAAGTCTTTGAGGTTGGCATCATCCTAATGTGTAGCTCCCTCAACATTTTCTTCCGATTGACATTACGATTCTGAAGGTTTAGAAACCTGAACCTTCTTTAGGTTTCTGAAACCTTGTTTCTAAAACTGGGTTTAGTCTCTAGGGTAGTTAGTTAGGGTTGCCCTAGAGACTCGGTTGTGACGGCCACTAAACTAGTCTCTAGAGACTAAACTAGTTTCTAGATGCCAAAAACTTGTTAGTCTGTAAACTAGAGACTAGTTTGTAGAGACCCTAGAGACTAAACTACCCTTGAGTAGCTTAGTCCCTACGGTTTTAGAGACTAAACTACTCGGAAGTCAGTTTAGTCTCTAAAAACCCTTGGAAAAGGGCTTTTAGAGACTAAAAAATGTTTCCAACATTTTGAAACATTTCCAAGGGTTTTTCCATTGCGTCACAATCAGAAATACCTCCTTGTACTGAAAACTTTGTCCGTGTTGATCTTACCTGCGATAGAACGGCATTGGCAGAGACAGGAGGAAAGCCAACACCCAGACCCCAAACAGGAGGACCAGCAGGGAGCGCTTGGTCCTCATTCTCTGAGACATAAAGGGCCTCGTGACGGCCAGCCAGCGGTCCATGCTCATGAGACAGATCAGGTAGATGGACACGTACATGTTCACGCTCGACAGGTAATGCACCAGCTTGCACGCCGCCGAGCCAAACTCCCAGTGCATTCCTGCCGCCAGGAACCGAATGAACAGCGGGGCGCTGAGGAGCACGAAGCCGTCGGCCAAGGCCAGGTTCAGCACCAACAAGCACGTCACCGAGCGCTTCTTCACCCGGCAGAGCACCGACCAAACGACAAACATGTTACCAGGGAAGCCCAGCAGGAACGCCAGGGTCAGGATGGCGATGCCAATGCGCGCCGAGACATCGCTGGGAGGAGGCGAAGAGACGGCGGTAGTGGTGTTCATACTGGATCCCAAAGAAAAAATCCTCTTAAGAATGGGAATTTGGCTTCAGCTCGCATGAAACCGCCAAACCTGTCAGAAAGGGAGGAAAGGGAGGAAACATGGTGTGCTGTTTATCCTCACTGCAAAAACACAAAATCTTACAGAGTATTTTTTTTCCTCTATGTTCTAGTGCATATATCTTGAATTAAAACTTACAGGTAACTTTTTAGCAAGACATAGAAGCTTGTAAAAATTGAGTAATGGCATAAGATTGAGTAGAAAAACGTGCCACTTCCCCTGGCAGATAATTTCACTTATAACATGGGGAATGTGTTTTGTTTAAGTGAAAAAATCTGCCAGTGGAGTCAAACATATTGATCTTTTTTTTTTTTTTTAATCAATATTTAGCTTCTATGTCTTGCTGAAAAGTTACCTGTAAGTCAGTTTTGTCTTATGTAATATTTGGTCGAGAAAATAGACAAAAACTATTTTTTTAATCTATTCAGGAACCTTCCATTTGCTTTAAAGGCATTGAAATGAATGAAATTAAGAGGAATAAAAAAGAAATAATGAAATTATTCGAGCCCACCACCAAAACATCACAAGTTGTTCAAAAAGTAAAATTCAATACAAATAACATAGAATAAAATAAAATAACACACATGGTAAAGCTTTCAATTAAAAACTCCATACTATACGTTGAATGAATAGCAATATCAAACCTGAGCAGGTTTACATTTTTAATCCCTTTCTCAAAACTTCAAGATTGAAAATACATATTGATGAAACAAGGCAATATTAATCAAATAATTGTCTGCATTTCAATCCAAAGGTCAAAAGTATCAATCTCATGAAACTCACCTGGAAATGATCTCTTCAATTCACCACCATAACTCCACTGTATTCTGTCGTTATTCTCCAACTTGCATGAACTTTGCTGCTCTCTCTGTCTCTCTCTCTCTGTGTCTCTGACTGATGTTTCTGTGATGAGCAAACCGAGCGCATTGCGAAATGTTGGTCACGTGACGTGAGGGGAAAACCATTAACAACAATTTTCATTTTGCTCTGACAGTTTTGGATTCTTGCAGGAAGATGCACTTGATATCCGATAGTGTCGACAACACCAGTCTGTTGGCATGCGAATGAAGTAGGTCTCTGTCAAGAAGTGTCTGTATGGCGCAAGGAAGTAAAGTCCAATCATAATAAATGAATAAATTCTAGTCTGGTTGAAGCTACTTTGCCTTTCATAATTTCATTCCATAAAAGTAAAAGAATGCTTCAAAATGCCTAGTTTATGGCACAAAGGCAATGGCCAACTTGAGATGTCATCATTTGGGGGAGAAAATACATGAGGGAGGTGGATATTCCAGTAAACTGACTGACTTGTTCGTACACGAGTTCGGATCACAGAGCATTTGTTTTTTTTTGTTGGTTTTTTTTGCTGTTGCAACACAGCTTCCCCCCCTTCTTTCCACATCTGTGTCAAGCCGATGGACAGGATGTATTCAGTTTCATAAGCATCGGTGATGTGTCAATTGTGTCATGGTTTGCATCATACAATCTACTTTTCTGCCTGAAACTGCTCAGTTGAGGGTTTTCTTGTTTTTTTCAAGACTTAGAAAGTCATTTTTTTAGACAAGTCAAATGCATATATGTGCTTAGCTCAGCTTTCATTCCTAGAAAATAATTCTTTCTGCTATCGAATTAAGAGTATTTAACTTAAACGGCAGTAGTCTTTTAAATTTGCGCACGGCCTCAAACAGAAGTGTTGGATAAAAATACAGTGTGTGATGTCAAACTGTTTAAGCCTTAACTGCTTTTTTTTTTTTTTTGTTTGGAAAGGCAACAATAGACAACATCTCCTGCCAGAACCAACTTCTTGTCAAACTGGGCCGAGAGAGAAGAGGATTTCTGTAAGAATGCCTGTCGCAGTTCAGCCCCTTTCCATTGTCACATTGTCATAACTTTTGGTTTAGCTTTCTTTCTTTTTCTCTCTCTTTTTTTTCCTTTTACAAAAAAATGACCTAGTTATTAAAGCTAAACCACCAAACTACAGTCGCTCTGGCCCCATTGTACCCGAGCTCTAGCTACGTTAGCATTGAGGAAAGTACCGCCTCGAAAATGGGCGGGGATTGCCGTTATCAGCTGCCGGCAAACCTGTGTGTGTGTGAGACTTCATTTACTTTACCACACAGCGTTGGATAACGTAGAACTCGTGTTCACCGGTAATTAAATTCCAGTGGTAATTGGTCAATAGATTATTGAGCACAGTGGCGCAGTGGGTAGCGCTGTTGCCTTGCAGCAAGAAGGTCCTGGGTTCGATTCCCGGCCCGGGGTCTTTCTGCACGGAGTTTGCATGTTCTCCCTGTGCGTGCGTGGGTTCTCTCCGGGTTCTCCGGCTTCCTCCCACAGTCCAAAAACATGACTGTCAGGTTAATTGGCCTTCCCAAATTCTCCCTAGGTGTGAGTGTGTGTGTGCATGGTTGTTTGTCCTGTTTGTCTCTCTGTGTTGCCCTGCGACAGACTGGCGACCTGTCCAGGGTGTACCCCACCTCTCGCCCGGAACGCAGCTGGAGATAGGCACCGGCAACTCCCGACCCCGTTAGGGAGAAGGGTGACGGAAAATGGATGGATGGATGGATTATCGAGCGAGTTGTAGGCTTGCTAGGTACAATTCAGCAGAAAAGCAGCCAGGCCCGCTCAATCGGAACAGCGACTCGCTGGGACTTACAGAAAGTGAGGTGAAACTGGGCCAAAAGGTTTAGCGACGGCAAAAACCTGGTTTGAACCAGGGCCTTGACACAGTAAACTTCCTGCCACAGACCTTTTGCTATGTGCCTGCGTGTTCCTTTACTCTATGTCTTTTTAGCTACCCCAAAAATCAGAAAAGAAATAAAACATAATGTGACACAGAATGTTTAAATATTTGAAGCCAGCAGTGAGTGGTTCACAGTAGGAAAATAAATTAATAAATAAAAAGAAGAAGAAAAATCAATCTACTAGACCTACTATGAATGTTATGTTTTGTGGTAAGTGGCTAAAATGGTGGGGTTCTCATTCACTCCACCAAAAGCCTCCCATATAGCCAGATAATCGTTTGATTCAATACTGACGGCGGTCTAAACGTTTTTAAAATATCAACAGAATAAAAATGACCATTGTCAAACAGTTATCGTTACTCATTAGCACATCTATACTAAGAGCTATTTACTCATCTAGGCTAAGACGTTTGGGGTTTGGACTGACCTACTGAGAAATGTGCGACGTCCTCACATTCCAAAGCTGCAGCCTGCCATATATGGAGAAGCGTCCCGGCGAAGAGCACCGCTTCAAGGTTTTTGTGTACACAAGTGAGGGTTTAAACATAAATAATGACAGAAATGTTAAGCTGTTTGTGTTCTGCTTCCGCTTCTCACAGAACCTACATCTATCTAGCTAGCAAGGTAGCTAGCTAGTTATTTTGTTAGATCTCTAGATATCTTGATATCAGCTAGCGAGACCACCAGCTATCTTGATATCTAGCTAGGCAGCTCACAAGGAAATAAGGAAACAAAAAAGATTGCCAAAGGAGATTTCTGGCTGTGGTTCAACTACATTGCAAAAATACTTTGGAACATGAAGGATATCGGTGTAGTGCAACACACACACACACACACACACACACACAATTGGGATCTGATTTCCCAGATCAGTTTCAGGGAAATATTTCTTTTGA
Organism: Poeciliopsis turrubarensis; assembly: GCA_010277015.1. Classification (NCBI taxonomy): domain Eukaryota; kingdom Metazoa; phylum Chordata; class Actinopteri; order Cyprinodontiformes; family Poeciliidae; genus Poeciliopsis; species Poeciliopsis turrubarensis. Next base: position 58,299 of record VMRN01000331.1, read on the forward strand.
TGGAAATCCATGACTCTGTGCAGTTTTTCAGTCACTTTGGTGCATTTCTCGCATCTCTATGAGCATTTCCACTGTTCATTTCTTAAGCAATGACCGTAGCTGATGACCTGAAAACACCACGACACTTGCTGATCATTCCTAAAAGGCAACCATTCATGTCCATGAAAGTGTGAGCGTCGTCAAAAATGACTTTTTCACGATGATGTGTAACTCTGTTGGTGTATTCAATGCAGTAGAATCAGATCTTGCGTGGCGCTGCTTGTAAATATTTGAGACAGAACCATGCACCACTGGCACAGCTGTTTGTAAGCTGCAGATTGTTTCTATTTAAATGAATACCAGGGACGAAATATATATGGTTCACATTGTCGTTGCATATATTTTTTGGGTATTTTAATTTGTTCACAACATTGTGCAGAAGCAAAGTACAATCATATGTACAACAAACACACTTTGGCTAAAACTGTAGTGCATAGCTATAACGCAGTGAAAGCTGTGAGAATTTGAATGACATTTTCTTGAAAAAGATAAAGAATTCAATTAAATTCACAGATATTCATTAATGCCACTTTATTTTTTTTTTGCAATGCCTAGAAAAATGAAAGGGCTGCTAGTTTTATAGAGAACGACTCTTCATTCAGAAGTGCAGTTCATGTTGACTGACATTCTATTAGCAAATGATGACGTTATAAAGCGGCAGATTATTGAACGGAAGGAACTGATGGACGTCCAAGAGATTTTGCAGTTTGCTAGACGGAACGAGAAACCGGTACAATGAGTTATGAAGTTACAGCAAAGCACAGAACAGACCAACCATCCATGGTGGAAGTCACAAAGTTTCTCAAGACGACCAACATGTGGATTCACAGGAAGTGCTGCTAACGTCACATTAGCCATCCCAAATCACATCTGTGTTTTTCTTTTCATTGTCTAATGTCAAACCATTTTTGGCGAACAGAAGCCATGTAACAGACACAAAAGGTTGCCGTAAGTGTGATTGGTTATTTTGTCTTTTATCTATTTGGAGTCAATATATGTGCTCCCAAAACCTCTCAAAATTTTTCGGGGTTCACTAGAAATAAAAGTGGCTTTAGCTTTATTTAGATGTTTACAATAAAAAATTTGCCAGTGATGCTGAAAATTGATTTCTGACATTCAAATTTGGGGGAATTTGAGATAAACATCGGTAATTATTGCAGACAACTCATATGTTGCATGCGTTTTGTGATGTATGTGTGCTGTTTATTTTTGATGATGACGGGGAAAAAGTACAGTACAAAATTCAGCATATCTAGTTGCGAGTCCTGCATTCTGTAAAGTTATGAGGATGCATAAAAGTAAGAATGTTACTTTGTCCACTTACGAGCTGTATCGTATACCTCTGTGTCACACAGACGTAAATCCAAAATCACGTCTTGTTACAAGCTTTTGAAAATAAAAAACACATTTCACTTCTGTAAAACTCGACTTTGGATGTGGGATATGAAGAAAAAATAATAACTTAGCATTGTTGAACGTAGTAGGTGAGGAGACAATTTAGTCTTGTGTTTTACTTTTTGCTGTTTACGATTGTTTTTTTTGTTCTCCCTCAAATTGCCAGAAAACAATTACATTTAAAAAGAAGGAAAGAAAGGAAGAAAGAAAAAAAGGTTCAGCAGGTGGGAAATGGTGACATCTAGTGGCATGTATTGTGAAACTAAACATTATAGTCCTGGAATTCCAAAAATCATGATTGCAACAGCCATGTAGTGCAAACACGACAAGGACGCTAAAGTGATACCAGTACTTTCTTTCAATGTTTTGATATGATGAAGCGCACAATATTTTTGTTTTATACAAAGGTGGAATTATTTGTTGAGCTCGAAAAAATTCACATCTATTTCAATGACTTCTTAAAAATGCTTTTATGCAAAGATAATAAAAGTCGATGCCCCAGGAAAAAGACATCAGCAAGCAAATTAACAGCAGGCAATGTATTTAAAAGCACGTAGAAGCAGAATGTACAAAGTTAGAGGACTTGAACTAGAGTTCGGAGCGTCTAAGCATCCCAGGCTATGCCCCTCAGTTTGTCTGATATTCCAAGGTTTGTGTGTGTTGGGCCTGTTTTCAAATATTTCTATATGTATGAAGCATTACCATTTTAACAGGTTTTTGTCTGCAAATGTATCCAAGAGTTCCTCTTCGGTGATCCGCTGAATCTTTCTTGGTGCTGCAGACTCTTCAAGTCTTTGTAAAACTTGTTTTTTAACATCTGGACGGAAGAAAGATTTCAAGACCGGAGTGAGGGTTCACTTCTATTTTTCCGTTTTTGTTGATTTGATGTTAAGAGTTTCAGATTGTGGAAAAGTCTCCGTCCTTGTCTTGCTGCACGACCTCCGCGTCTTTGTCCTTGTCCCGGCTGTTCTGGCTGTGCGTTCGGCTCTTCCTGGAGAAGTCCAAGCCCGTGCCCTCAAACAAGCGAGCCATGAACGCCAGGCCCTCCCGTCTGATGTAAGACTTTCCTGCGAAGAAGTAGAGCACCGGGTTGGCACAGCTGCTGATGAAGGCGACGGTGGAGGTAACGGCACGGAATTTCTTCCATATTTTCTCCAACCTTGTAGGACAAGACATGAACAGATGAGTGAGAGTTGGGAAAGAAGAATGAATTCTTAAAAAACTGACTTCTACATGGCACTTGTTACACGCCGTATTTTTTTTGTCAGAAAATCTGAATGTTTTTTAATGGCTCAATTCCCGGAACCATAGGACTGGAGTTATAGTTCGTGAGAGCCATTCTTTAAGTCAATCAGTTTCTGTCTCTGTCCTCAGTCCATTCATTGGTCCCAAAAAGGGTTCATTTATTCTTGTAAGAAGATAGCTCAGTACTTGTTTGAGTTGTTTTTCTAAGATGAGTGCATTTGCGGACAGGGGATCACTTACACTATTCTTGTTGGTGAACATTCTGGAAGCAAAGCCGATACAACCTGAGGGGAATACAAAAACGACATAATTATTAATCTGCTGACTGAACTTATTCAAAACTGAACTCCCATATCATGCTCAGAAGAAATGTGACGTACTTGCACCATGTTGATGATGTGATAGGGTAACCAAAACAGGCAGAAGGTCACCACGATGGCCAGAATGAGCTTTTCGCTGCGGATCCGGCGGCGGAATTTGGTCTGCCGGATCCGTCTCAGGATGCAAATGTAACTGACTAAAATGACTCCATAAGGTACCACGAAGCCCAACATAACCTCCAGCATGTACTGCAGAACTGCCTGCAAAAGAAGGCAGGAATTAAAGAAAGCTCACGTGTGTTCACAGAGCTAAGAAAGAAAGGCATTGTCCAAACTTACATCTGGGTCTTTGTCGTGGAATGAATCACAAACCGTTCTGTTCTCTCTAAGCCTCGCTTCTCGATAGATCAGTGCAGGAATTGAGCCAACCATGACGAGCAACCACATGACCGCCAGCACACGTCGAATCGTCCTCTTGCTGGTGATCACGCTGATGCGCTGGGGCCACACGATCGACACCAGCCTGTAAATGCTCATCAGCATGATCAGGTGGATGGAGGCGTACATGTTGGCCAAGCAGAGGTAGAACAGAACCTTGCACATCACAGTCCCCATTTTCCATTCCATCATAGCCAGGTAGGCGATGAAGAACGGGGTCAGAGCCATCAGGGAGCCATCCGCAATGGCTAGGTTGAGGATGAGAAGGGTCGTGACGGATTGCTTTCGGGCCCGCGCCAGGATGCTCCAGATGACGAAGAGGTTTCCGGGGAATCCCAACAGAAACACCATGGAGAGAATGAGACTGCCCGTCACTGTGGCAGCTGGAGTACTTACAATACTCTCATTGACGTAACAGGTGCTGTTACTGAGGGGCATCTGAATTCCCTGGTAAAAAGGAAGCATTGGAGAGTAATTTATATTGCGTTTTTTTCCTTTCCCATAAAAAATAACCACAAATTAGCAACTACAAGAGTGGGAAGGTTTTTTGATTCTATAGCATCGTTGAAACAAACACCTTTTCAAGATTGACTGATGGAAAAACAGAACCTCAATGTTTTTCCTGCTGTGGGCGTGAGATTCATAGGTATGAACTGCTTGCACTGACGCGTATTAGAGCGGCGCAAGTGCGACGGGTTTTAACTGGGACTGTTAATTCCTGAGCAACGAGACCAGACATGAGCAGAGGGCACCGCTTAGCAACAGCTGCTTTCAGGACTGCAGCGATGATTTACAGCTAGAGTTTTATTTGCATGCCTGATGGGGCAAAACGTCCTGCATCATTAAAAATCTGAAGCAGCGCATCAACTCAACAGTTTACAGGAAAAGGATAGAAAAACAAAAAGCAACACCGCAGAATATGACAATATCTCATCCTGCTGGAATGGAAAACAAATAAGAAACTGAAAACTGTGGCGTGCAAAAGTCAGTACTCTGTTGAACCACCTTTTGCTTCAATTCCAGCTTCAAGTCTTTTAGTTTTTGTCCAGTTTGGACGTCTAGTGACTGAAATTTTTTGGTTCATTCTTCTTTGCAAAACGTCTCCGGCTCGGTCAGATTAGATGACGAACAGCAGTTTTCAGATCTTGCCACAGGTTCTCAATTAGGTTGAAGTCTGGACTTTGACTGGACCATTCTTACACATGAATACGTTTTGTTTTAAACAGACTCAAAGCGGTTTTCTTCCATGATTGCCCTGTATTTGGCTCCATTCATGTTCCCATCACCACCGACCATCTTGGTTTTCTCTTCCATAAACAGCGCAGTTTGTTCAGTGCATGACTAAAAGTTTTCCCGTGAACAGATTCCTCCACCTGAGCTGTGGATCTCTGCATCTGTTCCAGAGTCACCTTTTCTACATCTCTAATCAGGGCTCTGCTTAGAGATGTTCAGCCTGGAAGTTTGGCTGGACGGCCTCGTCTTGGCCGGCTTACAGTTGTGCTGCACTCTTTCCGTTTCTGGATGATGATCTGAACAGAGCTCTGTTCAAAGCTCGGGAAGTCAAGCAACTTCTGGAGGCACCTAGAGAAGAGGGGCTTGAACATGTTTGCACGCCACACTTTTCATGTTTTTTTCGTACGTAACATTTTGAATCTTGCATCATTTTTCTCTCCACTTCACACCTGTGGCACCACTTTGTGTCAGCCTTTCACATAAAATTCCAATGAATCATATTTATGTTTGTGGTTGTATTGTGTGAAGGGTATGAATACTTTTGGAAGCTGCATACCTCAGCATGTATTCATTTTCAGTTGAAAATCAGTTGTCGAAGCATAAGAAGCAAATAGAAACTGCGGCAGCAGTGAGAGCTGCCATACGAGCTGATGAAAACCTTTGGCTTGAAAATGAACAGTCATTTAATGAGACCGCTTTAGATAACTTGCACACTGCTTCATATAAAGCAGGAATAACCTGTTAGTGCAGCCGAAGAGCCTGAGAGCTTCTTTCCAACGTAATCAGTTCCATCATCTCTCTCTATATTCATTGCTTTCAGCCTGTTAGTCTCAACTTCTGTTATTCAGATTTTACATTTCATGTCAGTTTTCCAGCTGACTTGTTGTTCAGTGACTCAGGAATTACTGTTTCTCAATCAGACATGCATGTGCAAAGCATTAATGGTTACACTTCCGATTAACGCTCACAGAAGGCCAGAAGTCAACTCAGTTCGAAAGAACTCAACCTACAGTGATTTACAGGGAATTTGCTGAGAGAATGTCTTCAGGGCAGAGACACGCAACAAACCACAACGCCAAGAAAATTCTGAAAACTACATTTACAAGAATTGGGTTGTGACTTTATTCTCGTTATACAACGACTTTATTCTTATTCTTATTTAAGTAGGGATGCCATGCATATGTATGAAGTCTTTTTGACAAAGTGCAGGAAAAAAAAATAACATGTAGACCAGAATAGAGTAGAAAAAAATAATCCTTCATCGTCCGTCAGTGGGGAAAGTTCAGGTGTTCCAGCAGCAAAGAGGTGGAATCATGCTGATTTGTACGAAAAGTAAATAAAAACAAAACATATAAGATAAAAAAATAAATAAATTGCAGCATGAGAAATATACGGTACAACCATACTAAGATCTTTAAAAAACGTGCAGCTGGTTAGAAAGATAAAATGCTTTATATTTGTAAAATTCAACTGCAGAACAAGTAAATTTAAAGACAGGAAAAAAGCAAAAACAAACTTTGATTCATTCTCAGCACTCGGTCTGGTACATGCTACATCTTGACTTGAGAATATTTCCCAACTCTAACTCTGCCTGGAAGAAGTTCTTCAAAACAATCAAATCTTTAGGTGAGCACGCAGATTTTTGATTTTTTTTTTTTTTTAGCAAACATAACTCAAACGCATGATATATACATTTTATTTCTTTGGGATAAAGTCACTCTCTCTACCAGCAGTTTTTTTTTTCTCCAACCAAGATCTCGTCTCAGCCGGCTTCGTTGATTTTCTGATTAAATCCCCATCATCACAGATGATCATGGGAGCAAATCACTGTATCGGTTTTTTTGGAGACAGACATTTCAAGTGCACTCAGAGATGCAAATGCACCCGAGAGACATTTATCGCCATTCATTTTCTAACAGGTCCTGGACGGATGCACACAGTTCAAAAGGGATTCCTCAGGGTCAAAGTCAAGTTTCAAGTGACAGAAAGTCTTATCCATTCCTTTCAACCCTATAGCACCCTTGCTGCTGGCCTTCAGTAATGACTCAGAAGGTGTGTTTGTGTACATTTTGACACAGAAGACATGCCTTCAGAATGACAGCTGCTGCACCTATGGAGGAAAGTCTACACACTCACCCGAAACTGCACCTCACGTGGAAGGCACAGATTCAACTGGATTTCTTTCTCTCTCTCTCTCTCTCTCTCTCTCTCTTTTTTTTAAAGTTCTTCATCAAGCGTCAAATACCAAACCTGTTCGATGAAAAGCTGATATTGACATTTCTATAGAAACGTTACAGCGGTGTAACAGCGTTCGCGCGAGCATGTAAAAACTCTGGGGGAAAAATTAAAAATTAAAAAAATAAACACGGACGCGTACTCACCGAGTGAGAGGACCCCATGACTACAGGCGAAGCTCGACCGGTTCCCTTTCAGGTGGGATAGCTTTTCCTCCTCTCCTCCTTTTACCTTCCAGTTTGCCCACGCGCTCCGACCCACCCACGTCCTCTCCGCGCTTTTCTCCCCGTGTCTCACGCCAAAGGCTTGCTCTTCTTGCTTCGACACGTTTTGACAGAGGATGGGTGTGTCCGTAGTAACCCGGCCTGCTTCTGTTTGCCTTGACGGCCTGATAATGTTCACACGTCTACGGGGACATATTTCTCCAGTTACCGGTTCGAAGTCGTGGATTAACCGTTAACCGAAATTCCTCCCGTCAATTGCTTAGAGCTTCCGGTGCCTAAAATAGGGTTCGAGTCAAGTCTGTTTGTAACATATTTTAGCAGCAAGGTAGTTCAAAGTGGGTTACGTCGTAAAAACGCAAGAATATTTATTTTTCTCCTCGCTGTTTTAATTTATTTGGTTTTAGCAAATATCAAGCTAGGTGTTTTCCAGCGCTAGCATAAACCCGAGTTAGCTATTTTTGTCTTCTGACGCATCAAACACGTCACAATTTTTAAGGCTTGCAGCTGCGTTGCTTTCTTTGGTCCAATACTGATACTAGCACAACATTCACTAGTGAATTACAGTCCACACACTGCATTTAAATAGGTTGCTTGAGCTTTTTTTTTTTTTAATTATTCGTTTTAGTTCTTGAAATGTCTCTCCCCTCCAGCAACAGTAACAGGTAACGTGATGCTAACTAGCTTGTACACCTTTTTCACAGGGACAGGGGTTAAAGGTTATAAGTGGTATCGGGGCTAGAGCTGCTGCTGACTCACTCGTCTGCTGTTAAGTGTGTTAAAAGGTACAGAGACAAGTTAAATATATGAGTATGTTGTTAAATTCTTTCCTTAATTCATTAAATGCTAGTGAAATGGAGGCTAACGGTACTCTGTAGCTAAGCTAATTATGCTAAATAGTTGAGAATCTCACATGCCATCTGCCCATCTCTGTTGGAGAAAAACTGGGCTATAAATTGACACTCATGTCTTTTCTCTCTCATTTTGAAAATCTGACTTGCTAATTTTTCTTGGTAACTGCCACAGTCGTTCTGGTCTTCCACTGACTGTTGCTGAACACCGTCACTGTCAAGCGCGCTTATAGATGTGCTTCTAGGTATAGATGTGTGTTTTGGTCTGTGGAGTGTGAATATTTCATTTATACTGCTAAAACCATTTTAAAAACAGTTTGTGATTAATTTTGTGACTGACAGGAACCCCATTTTTTGCTATCACCATAAGAAAAAAAACTTTTTTTTTTGTGGGAGGGCCCCATGTCAGTCAGGGGCCACCAGGATAAGAAAATAACAGATAACTGTTATTAGGTGAATCGTTTCTGAAAGCAAACAACACTAAAACTGTATTACCAATAATTATGATTTCATAACACCTTCAGATTTATTAAAAAGACGTTTATTCCCCCAAGATCAGATTTTACATATCAAACACCCTGAGCAGCTTGACTGTCCAGTTCTATTCAAAACCACAAAATTAGAAAATCCAGCGCCAGAAAATCTGTTCTGTGCATTTCTCTGATGGTGTGTGAGTTGGTTCCACCATAGACCGATAAAAAATAAAACTGATTTCACAAGTTCAAGGGGAGTTGCTGATTCTTCTCTTGTGAGAAATTGATAAAGATGGATTTTGCAAGAAAAACAACTTGAAAGAATCGATGAAATTTTGGCGAATTCAAAACACATCAAATCAAATGAAAGTTCTTCCTCATATTTTCCTTCCACCACAGAGTTTAATTACTCCTCTGCTTTCACCTTTAGCTTTGGAGACTTTCTAAGTTCTTGACAGAAATTCTGTCACACGGAATTGTTTTTGCCACACCTGCAAACCGCTACTCACTAACATTTTCAGAATTATAATATTCTGTACCAGTTCATGTCCTTCTACTATTTCAATTTGGCCAACCCTGCAAATACTCCAGTATCATACCACTCATAGTTCAAACCAATACCAGGATAAAGAGGCTCGGTGAACGTGGTCCGGACTTCAAAGATTTGCAGCATCTGATCAGAAGCTTGATAAAATCTCAGAATTCCTGCCTGGTAATCCAGGAACACGCCGATCTTTTTGGAGCAAGAGCCTGGTACTTTCATATCGACATCATTGTGTCGAAACGTCAGGGTGTCTCCTGAGCATTCTAGAGTCCAAGACTTGTCGTTTCTTCCAAATTCTGACTCGTCCGATGTTCGGTTGGCGTCTTTGTAAGCTACAGCCGCAGAGAGAGTGCGAGCGTGCCACTTCACCTCCCAGTAACACCGCTCTGTTAAAGCCTCTTTGCAGAGAACCTGTGGGAATTTTATGAATCTGTTTGGATGAGGAGGATAGGGGATGGGTGAAGGCTTCATTTTTCGGTTGTCGTCCAGGAGGGTGAGGTTAGGGTAGTTTGACGTATCATCGAGTGTTAAGGGACGCCAATCTGCCAAGCAAAGCAGAATGAGATTCACCACAGTAATAATTCTGACAATATTTGTGACCACTAAAGAAAGATATCTGTAGTTTGATTTCTTACAACGCAAAAACTCCTCTCTGCTGTTGGGTGCAGGCGGAAGGGAGAAGTCAACGTAAGACACTGTGAGAAGACACAACAGTCATTTTTAAGTGACACTGGAAGAAAGCAAATCTTATACACATAGAAACTCTACTTACCCGTAGTTGAGATCTTGGGCCATGTCTCCTCCAGCAAAGTGTCTGCTTTGACTTTCAGCTCAGTCACACAGGCAGTCACATCTGTGAAAGAACGTGGAGGACCGGCACCCGGTGCAAAGTCTTGAAATGCAACGGAAATGGGGTTAAGCTGAAAAATATACAGAGAAAGTAATTAACACTATCCAGGTAGAAACCAGCCTCTCGCTCTACCTTTTGTCTCGTACAGTGAGTCTGGATCCTCGGCGACTGAGAAATGATTCCTCGCTGGAGGCATGGATTCTGTTGTCCATGCGTGTTTCTGTCTTAAATTTGACCCAATTGCTAACGTTTGACCGTGATGTATATGATGTGCCAGTTCAACGTTGTGAAGCTTACCATCCTCCACTGTGAATTGAAACATACCGAGTCGAATAAGATAGCTGTTAATGTTAATTCAATATTTGGAAGAGTGGCCAATACGGACTTAAGGGGTTCCTTCACTTCCTCTAACATCATTGCCAAACTACAGGCAGCCTACAATTCTAAAGCAACGCAGAAAACTTCTGTTCTCTAGAAATTCTGCCAGAGAAGTCCAGCACAATGGAAGAAAACCCAGACAGAACAGTCAGAGGAAATTAGATTCGAACGAACAGAATTGTGTAGGACAGAAAGTTAGAACAGTTGTTCTTTTACAACCTTAGGGAGGCAATAATATTATTTGAAAAAGTCAACACTCATGATGAGTGTTCATCGTAATCACAGAGGTTTCATTTTTATTCACGGGCACATCTTAAAAAAAAGTAATTGCATCTAAAAGATGACATGTACCCATTTTGATTATCAATAGAAAGAAAAATAAATAAATCTTTGCTGCCATAACAGTAACTATACCTCAATTTCTGGCCAGTTTGTTCACTTTTCCACTTACATTTGTTTTATGTGTATCTTGGTTAATATAAGTCTTTAAAGTTGGAAGGCATCCTCGCCATTACCTTAATCTTTATCTTTCACCATATATTCTCCAAAACAAGTAGTCCCTTGTCTTTCATGTGCCTTTGTTGTAGAGAAAATCCTTCTTTTCTGATTTGTCACCCTTTAATTTGCACAAAATGATTAGGTGGCATTAGAAAATGATAACATGCTAAAGTGTCATTAGGAAGTAACACACACACACACACACACACACAAAACAAACAGGGAAGCATAAAGGAAGCCTAAATTCTTTCAAATGTTTTGACCTGCTAAACAGGTCAACGGAGCACGCCGCGCTGCTGGGCGTTTGTTGGTAAGCCGGCTTCATTCAAGTCAGAAGCAAAAAAGAACTTCAGCAAGTGCACACAAGTCTAAACGGCCTCTATACCTGTGTCAGGTAGACAACGTCATCGCTGCTTGAAAGCCGCAGCAGCTGAGCTTCCTTCCCTCTCAGCTCGCCGAGCTCATTCTCCAGCCTCTGCTTCAGCTCCCCAGCCTGAGCGAGGGCGCTCTTCTCCTGGGCCTCAATCAGCTGCTCCAGCTTACTGCGTGTGTTCTGCACAGACGAGATCAGCTTGGAGAAAGCCTTGGCACTGTCTGCCTTTGAGGTCTGGGCACTGCTCTGCGGGAACAAATGCAGCTGTTAATTAAAGCGTGGTTACATTTATAAAAGCTAAACTATATTCCCTTCAGGGGGATTCAATCAAACTTGTGGTTATTTTGTGTTCAAATTAAAATGACAATTTAAAGACAAAAACAGGCTTTTGATGGCTTTGTTTCGCTTTTGCCAGCGAATACTGCATACCCCCAACATTATGTTTTGGATTAATAAATGAGTTAAAGTTGCAATTCTTTTAAACTCAAATTGGCTGGCAGGTTGGATCAGCTCTTAGTGATAACATTAGAGTCTATAAATTGTTGCGCTTCAGAAGAATTTTGAGTTTTTCAGCTCTCAACATCTGGCTCCAACCTTGTAGGATTTCTCTCTGCTGCCATCAAGTGGCGGAAAGAAGACATTATTACCTGTAAGACTCGGATGGAGGTCTGGCAACATATCAGACAAACTAAATACTTAATTAAATTCCAGCTGAAAGTTTTCAGCAATACATCACTGAGTCACGTCCGGGGGAGACGTGCTGTTCCTGCTTAGACCTTTGATCCTTACATTTCACAATAAAGATCAGTCTTTTGTTACAATTCTTTACTTGTACATTCAGTTTTACTGATTACATCTCTTGAAACAAACAAACAAAAAAGAAAGTCAATTTTAATTGTTTTGTTTTTTATTAGGCTATACCTTAACATTCTTCTCAGCTTGTATGATCGTCTCCAGCTCTTCTTCTCTTTGCTGGACTTTCTCTTGCACTTGCTTTCGAACTTTCTCCAGCCGCTCCTGGAAGAAACCAGAAGGCTCCCATTGAATACCTTTTCAATTGGACTGGGGCACTTTAATCACATCATTTGTTTTTACCTTTGTGGTCTCCTTTAACTCCAGAATAGACACAAACTTGTGACCCCTATGTTTGTCCACCGTGCACTTGGTGCAGATGAGCTGCTCGTCCGTCTGGCAGCAGAGATCCTTCAGCTTCCGATGCTCGGTGCACACCTTGTGCCCTATGGGCATTGTAGCTGAGATCAGTTCATGCTGCTGCAACACGGGAACAGTGTAGTGAGGCTCTACATGTTCATTGCAGTAAGACGCCAAGCACGTCAAGCAAGACTTGGTGGCTTTTTTTCCTCCGAGACTGCAAAAGTCACAGGCGACATCTGGCGGGACGGCGCAGGTCAGAGACGGAGGCGGTGGTTGGGGATACTTCATCTTCAGCTTCTTCACAACCTGAAGAAGCAAGAAGGGAAGTCAGTTTGGACCAGTGAGAAAATTTGATTCTTATGGTACCCCAAGGTACCTTAAGAACCTTATTTTACATTGAATTGCTCTTCGTTTACAGCAGGGGTGTCAAACTCCAGTCCTCGAGGGCCACTGTCCTGCAGTTTTTAAATGTGCCACAGGTACAAAACACTGGAATGAAATGTCTTAATTACCTCCTCCTTGTGTAGATCAGTTCTCCAGAGCCTTGCGAATGACCCAATTATTCAATTCAGGTGTGGTGCAGCAGAGGCACATCTAAAAGTTGCAGGACACCGGCCCTCGAGGACTGGATGTTGACACCCCTGGTTTACAGGCTGTCAGCTTGTCAGTTGCTCTTTATGGTATTTGGTCGGTAGAGTTAAGTTTCACTTTCCAGAGAAATTTTCCGTTTCCATTCGTCAAAATTCACTTACACAAGGACCACATGTCAATACTAATAACATAACAGCAGAATGCCCAATAATAGTTTCTTCTCGTATGTTTTTTTACAGTCGTGCATATTTTAAAACAAAACTGAAGGTTCACTTATGTCTCTCAAGCTTCTTACAAAAGGTGTCTATGTTGCAACACAAGAAAAAGCAATCTTACTGTACCTTTGTAAGATCTATTCAGAGCAGTGGAGTACATTTAACTTTTTGTTAAATGTACAAAAATTGTTAAGTCAAAAGTATGCGATAGATCCAAAACTAGAAAAAAGAAACAGTGTTTTCCACACTTTGCTAATTAAAAGACAGAAATCCAGTTTGGACCAGACTAAAAACATAGAGGAAAAATATTTTCAGTAACAAGAACACAATTCGGGTAACTGCGCCCCACACTTTGGGGCGCAGTGTGGGGCGCCCCAAAGTGGCAAATAACTGAATGCAAATTCAGTTATTTGCATTAGGTTATTTGCATTAATGACCTAATGCAAATAACTGAATTACCACCTCAAACCCAGTTTGTTTATATCTGTTGAGTTTATAAATGCAGAACACCAGAGAGCTAGTCCAGGTTTAGTCTGATTAGCTGTTACGCTAGCACTCCTCCTCACCTCAGCCAGCATGTTGTTTCTCTTCAGGACAGGCCTGGGGTGGAAGGTCTCCCTGCACTGGGGGCAGCTGTATTCCTCCCTCTCACCCTGCCTGTCCCAGCTGCTCTCGATGCAGCTTCGGCAGTAACTGTGTCCGCAGTGGATGGTGACGGGCTCGTTCAGCAGATCCAGGCAAACTGAGCAGCAGAACTGCTCATGGTCCAGATTGACTCCATACTGGTTGTCCTGCAGATCTTCCTCCTTACTGGCCATTTAGCTAAAAGAAGATAGCAACACAAAAGGAACGGATCAGAGCAGTTTTTGAGGTTTTGAATTGCTGGAGAAATAAATGAACAGGTGGCGATGATAGAGAGATTTCAATGTCCGAACTGCAATAACCGTCTACTGCTTGTGCTGATAAAGCGTGGTGGGCTGATGGAGGCATTGCAAGAGTAATCAGTCTAAGATAATGTTAATCATAAACGGCTTCTGGGGAGATACATAGAACAAATACAGCATTCATAAAGTGGAGAGAGTAAAACCTATTCTGACAAGGTATGCTTCTAATTTTCTGATTCTGCATGATCAAACAAATTCTGAAATGCTTTTTTTTATTTATTTATTTTTTTTAATCTTGTCAGCTCACAACTGACAAGCAACTGTGAGCTTGTCAGTTGCTCTTTATGGTATTTGGCCGGTAGAGTTAAGTTTCACTTTCCAGAGAAATTTCCCGTTTCCATTTGTCAAAATTCACTTACACAAGGACCACATGTCAATACCAATAATAGCAGAATGCCCAATAATAGTTTCTTCTCGTATGTTTCTTTTTTACAGTCGTGCATATTTTAAAACAAAGCGGAAGGTTCACTTACGTCTCTCAAGCTTCTTCCAAAAGGTGTCTATGTCGCAACACAAGAAAAAGCAATCTGACTGTACCTTTCTGATTTTTGAATGCTGTAAACGTCAGCAGTCACTTTTGTCAGTGAATTAATAAGCTTATAAGACTCTCAGTCATTATCAGTCAAAAAGCACCATCAAGATCGATTGCAGTCTCCTCTGCAGGACCGTAGAATAAAAATCAGTGTTGCCAAAATGGACGGGTTCCCACCCAATGGGTGGAGAGTCTAATACACATAGTACATTAAAACTCTGTTGGGACACGTATTCAGAAGAACGTCTTCAAACATGCTCTTGAACACGTTTGTCTGTAAAAAAGTGTTCAGAGACTATTTTTGAAATAGTTATTGTGTGACAGAAGAGTACAAAACGTTTAATAAGCTTTGTTATTGCACTAATTATTTTTGGAATGTCCAGTAAATGAAAATCCACGTGTCGAACCTGACACGTGAACGATTGTGTTACTAATTATGTTGCCTATTGCGCCGTCAACCTTTGATCCAAAGCTCCCGGGAGGATCAAGAAAGATGAACGTGTCATTTCCATCATATTACTTAAAATACATATACATGATTTTTCAGAGTTAAACAGCCAAGACAGAAGAAAAAAAAATAAAAAAAAATACAAAAAGCAAACAAAAAGAATAAAAATGAAAATCAACAAGACAAAACAGTGTCAGCTTACTGGCGAACCAATAAAAGAGGATGAAATATGTGCACATCAGTCCATAGAGCGTAATCAAGCATACTTTAAAAATATTTGGGGACTGTTTTTGAAATGGTTGTGTACCACTGGTCTAACCAGTGTAAAGAAATCTATAAAAACGATGTTTCTCAGACTTGAAACAAACAATGGAAAGTTACAGGTGATTAGTTATCTGTTATACAACTGATTAGGGTGATGTGAGTTATATGTTTTTATTGTTTGTTCTCCCCTTCCCCCACAATCCCTTTTGACAAAAGTGACTTAGGTCATTATTGTATAAAGGCGACAATATGCAGCTGTCTTGATATTTATTTCCACCAATTACGTTGAAGTATTAGAAAGCCTGCTCGCATTCAATTTAAATAAAAGAAATTTTAAACTCCCTTTTTCAGAAAAATAACACCCCACTTTTCAAGAAGTTAAAGTAAATGAGCTTTAAAAGACATCAGTCAAAAAGTACCTTCAAGACTGATTGTAGTTAAACAGCGAAGCAGGCGCATGGCATGCTTTTATCTTGTAGAAACTTTTTTCAAATATATTAAATGGTATGTACTGTGTGTTATTTCGTCAGTCAACAAACAGAATAAATGTGCAAAACACCAAGTCCAAGTCTTTTATATTATGTAAAATTACGATCATTTTACACAATAAAGTATGCAAAACAGAGAGTGATTGTTACACATATTGTTCTCATATCATGACAACTTTTGCAATGCTTTTATTACTACTAGTGGTTTAAGTCAAACAATGACATCAACAGACATTTTTGTGTTTCCTGAAATACATAAATTTAGTGCTTCCTCAAGTTTTTTGTTCACATTTCTCAAAGTCTTACCATAGTTTTGGTTGAGATAAAAATGTTGTGCTTTCAGTGACATAATCTTATTGGAGAAACAAAGCAAGAACAGCTTGAATTACTCACTGATAAATAAGAGAACTCGCACCAAGTGTCATCTTTACAAAGAAATTGAATAACGTGCAAATCTTCAAACAAGGTAACAGTGACGACAAACCCTGTCCGTCTTTAAAAGAATGTCCTGTTAAAACAAATAATACTATCACCAAAAGTGCATCAACAATTAGAATGAAAAGAGTATTTAGAAAAAGCAGTTGTAGGATTTGTAAAGTACCTTAAAAAAAAAAAACCGAGGATGCCCCTAGTGGGCAAAGCTCACCAATACAGGCTGAGAGTAGAAATTCCTATAAAAAGTAGTTTTTTTCACGCAGCAGCACAAACCAGGAGTTTGTGCAGCATTTGTTCTAAAAATATAGTGCTATCTCTTATCATCACTGGTTCCATGAGATGCTATGCAGCTCAAATGAAACATTCCTTTGCTGTTCTGAGTCTAACATGATCCATTTCTGCAGACCTGCCAGCTACACATTGATGCTGTAATTTCCATGGTTACAAGGCACACAAAATGCCTCAACCGGGCAAAAAACTGATTGTTTAAGACAAATGCAAAGAATAAAAACATTACTCAAAACTTCAAGCTTTACGATTGCCAATGCCAAATGTGAGTCCAGAAAACGTAACACCAAGTGTTAGGTTTTCAGCTGGTGCAGTTTGCTGATTTGATCTTTGTCAAATGATCCAAATGCTTTGAAGAACCTGTCCCCACCCCGGCCACCCCCTTGCCTGTGGTGGCGCTACACCAAGAGCCACTGAAAGAACCACTGCACCTACATTCTTCACAAAATGTAAACCAAAATGGAGTGGCATCAGATTTTAGTGGTTGTAGGATTTCTCTTTTATTTCTGGTAGAAGACATTCAGCCATTTCTCCTTGTACTTGCTAATTTGTTTTTGTTCTACTGACCCAGAATGCCCTGCGCTATAATTTGCTTCCTGCTTTTGGAGCAATCTCTTGTCTGCTTACATCCAAAACCAAGCCAGAGTTCACTTTAACCAAACCCAAACCTACGTTTGTAGGCGGACCAGAGTTTTTTTGGTCCTCAGAGTTCTACTGTGCATTCACAGCTCCCCAAACAGACCAGACTTTCAAATAAACTACAGTCGGATTAAAGTGGACAAAAAAAGAGCTGGTGTGAACGCACCCTTAATTTTGTGGAAGCATCCTAAATGTACTTCTTTCCTTCATAACAGCATCAATAGTCTTCTCGATTGCCTCCATCGGGGTTTTTGCTTCCTTAGATGCTTCCTGACCAATACCAACGCCTCGTACTCCTCCTGCGGCAGCTGCAGTTACTGTGGCGACGCCTGCCACCACTCCGGTGGCCACGACTGCCACCTCACTTCCCGCTGCAACCGCTGCAGGTGCCATCGTTGTTAGGGTTTTCACGCGTTTCATGATTTCGGTGGGATTTTTCACAACTTTCATTACAACTTCCAATAGCGCTGCCACTCCAAAAAATGCCCCCAACAAAGCACCGGTGGCAGTACCCGCTAACTGGATCAGAAATTCATCAGACACGGACGTTTTAGCCTTCTTCCTGATCTCCTGTGGGGGTAAGTACACCTCCATCTTTCT
>VMRN01000332.1:17302-40088 GCA_010277015.1 Poeciliopsis turrubarensis
CGATCTATCGCGTATCGATCTATCGCGTATCGATTCATTCCCTCATTTTTATTAAACATTAATATTCTGACCTGAATCTTGTGGTGTCTCTGCAGCTTCTCTGCTCATCGCCGGCGCTGTGAGCGTCTTGGCCGGCGGTTCGTCTCGCTGAGCTCCCTCTGGCTCCTCTGGGACCGGCTTCTCAGCGGGTCCCATAGCAGGGGCCCCCAGAGCGGCGGGGGGCCTCGGCTGCTCCTTCAGGGCCTCCCTCCTCACTGGGTTGCTCTGCTCCTTCCGGATGCCAATCAGCGCCCGGCTAAACAGGCCCCCTGCGATGCCCCGGGCCCTCACCACCGGCCTCTTGGCGGGGTGTCTGGGTGAGTCGACGTCCGGCGGCGAGGGGGCGTCGTCCTCGCCGCCCGGCTTCTCGGGGCCACTGGCGGTCGGGTCGTCCTTCCTCTTGGCTGCTTTGCTGAGCCGAGCGAACACGTTGGGCTCCGGGGCCTCCTTATCTTCAGGGCCAAACTCGGCTTTAGAGTCGCCAAAGGCAGGGGGGCGGCTGAACGAGGAGAACAGCGTGGGCTGGGTCTCCAGGGAGCTGGAGGTGAAGCTGAAGGAGGACGGGGTGGTCGGCTCCGCCGTGGAGCTGGGGCCCGGTGGGCCCGGCGGGTTGGTGAAGGAGAACCGAGGGCCGCCGCTGCCACCGCCTGATGGAGGGTGGGGGCCAGAATGGGGAGCTGCCGGCTGGGTGAAGCAGCTGAAGACCAGAGGCTTGGCTCCGGCCAGCGAGGAGAAGCCAGCAGAGGGGCCGGAGGGGGCCGGGCCCCGGCTGCTGGGCGGCTCTGGGCTGCCGCTGTAGATGGGTTTGAACACGGCCTCGTTGGGAGGCTTGAAGCTGAACTCTGGAGGTCCAAAACCCCGGTTCTGGTTCACATTCTGAGGGGCGCTGAACACGCTGGAGGCCGGCTGCACAAACGAGGGGTTGGAGGCGATGGGGCCCGACGGTTTGAGAGGGCTCCCGAAAGCAGGAGGGGCCTTTCCCAAACCTGAATGCTGACCGAACGCAGAGGGCTGGACGAAGGAGGGGCTCTGTCCAAACACGGAGCTCTGGTTGAGTCCAAAAGCCGCAGCTGAGCTGCTGGTATCCACAGGAGGCTGCCCAAAGGCTGGAGCCTTGCTCAAGGGAGGCTGTGCCTGGGCAGGTGTCTGTCCGAAAATGGAACCACTCTGAGTAGCAGGCTGATTAACAGACTGCTGTCCGAAAACTGAACCCACCTGAGCTGCGGGCTGATTTGTTACTGGTGGCTGTCCGAATATGGAACCACTCTGAGCGCCGGACTGATTAACAACAGACGTCTGTCCGAAGATGGAACCACTCAGCCCTGAAGGCTGATTAACAACGGGATGCTGTCCGAAAACGGACCCACTCTGAGCGGATGGCTTATTCACCGCAGATGACTGTCCGAAGATGGAACCACTTTGCGCTGTTGGCTGATTTGACGGCTGTCCGAAGATGGAATTACTTTGAGCTGGAGACTGGTTTGATTGCTGTCCGAAGATGGAATTACCTTGAGTTGGAAACTGATTAGATGGCTGTCCGAAGATGGACCCACTCTGAGCTGCAGGCTGATTGGATGCCTGTCCGAAGATGTAACCACCCTGACCTCCGGGCTGACTGACAATAGACGGCTGCCCGAAGATGGAGCCACCTTGGGGGGCAGGCTGGTTCATCGCAGATCGTTGTCCGAAAATGGAGCCACTCTGCACTGCAGGCTGAAGCGCAGAAGACTGCTGTCCGAAGGCAGGAGGTTGGAGAAAACTTTGTCCCTGGGATCCGCTGGGATTCTGCTGCCCGAACCCCTGGAACAGACCGGGCTTCATGGAGCTGCTGGGGGCCTGGAAAGCTCCTCCCTGCGGACTTCCAAACGGATTCATGGCGCAGATAAGCAACTTTATGGGGTGTAACCGGATCTAACTGGTTGGATCTGAGCAACAGTTTGTAGCTCTGCTGTTAGCATCGGCTAACTCCCACCAAAATCAGTTTAAAAAATGCCCCAGATATTCATTTCTCTCGCTTCTCCCGCTATCAGAAATACTAAACAAAGTCTTGCATTTCACATGTACCCAATGTATACAAGCTTGAAATAAAAACGATCCATAAATTTACTCGGGTTTATTGTGTTTTCGTTCAGGATCCGCTCAAATAACTTCACACTTCCGGCTCCGGTCCGACGACGTTGTTAGTCCCCGATTAACCCTATATTCTTTTCTGCGACTCTAGAGCTAAAACAGCGAAGAATAGAATATAACAGATATATTTTTATTGACCCACAATGTGCAAAGTGAGTACTTTCTATCAAAAAACGAAGAAAATGGTTCTGTGATTTTTATTTAACATATAAACTGAGAATTTTAAGCAGATAGAAACAGTGTTTAACCTGTTTGCTTCTGATTCGTAAAACCTCATTTTGAAATCATAAAAACAAAACTTAAAAATATTGACTAACAGTTCCAACTCTGTAATCGGGAAGCCTGTCAGATCTTGCATCATTTATTCTAACCTCTGTAGAATTCTAAGATTCTGTACAATACTTTATTGAATTATCTAATAAATGTACTCAACATTTAAAAATATGCAATTTAAATCTTTTTATGCCTGAAGTCCAAAAGTATTATAATAAAAACCAAAATATTTGGATGGGTCAAACTTGAACTTTATACCATTTTATGCACAGATTCTCAAAATACAATATGAACCTTTAATTTGTGAACATTTAAAAAGTGCAGCTTTATTGTTTTTATCTTACTGTAGACCTGATTTGTTTCAAAATATTTACTATGTAAATTCTTGAATTTGTTCAAACTTTCCTAGATCAATCAACACCATGATAAAACATCATCACTGCTCTGATACATATACATGTTAAAGTTTAAAACCCACCATTTACTGTGTCAAAAATGAAATAAAATAAAAGGTTCCATAGTTAATGTAGCAGCTTCAGGGATTCAGACGACATGTTGAGTCATAAAACAGGATTTATTCTCACAACCTGAGATCTGTGAAAGAAAACAACATATCAGAATTAAATCTTGTACTTTATATCTGACGGTCAACAATTAATCACAGAAAATAATCTTATAAAATAGACGGATTTCATGCTGATGTCCAGGAGGGACTGAATGATCTGTATTGATCTCTCTCTTCTCCTCCATCGATCCTCTTCAGTATTTCTTCCATTTATCTTCAGCTTTTACATTTTTCTCTCTTTCTGTGTGTGGAGTTAATCATTAGTCGCACCTAATTAAATTCATTTCATTAAATATAAACAAATGTTTCTTCTAATGACTTGTATGAAACTTAAATACAAACAAATTCAACTGATAATTAACTGATAATTAACTAGCAGTGGCGCGCAGGTCGGCTTGTGCAGATTAAACATTAAATCCTGTTAAATTTAATGAAGTTCATTTTAAGACTAAATATTGTCAGCTTTTAGATTCTGAATCGGGGGAAATGTTGAACTCGCCCTTTAATCAAGTGTCAAACCGGAAGTCGTAAGTCAGAAGCCAACTTCAGCACCGGCTTCATGGTGTCACCTTGAATTGTGTCCTGAATGACTGAGTCTGAATGAGGCTGTTCTCCTTGAGGCTCGGTGTCGGTTGGTATCAGAAGCTCGAGGCTCGGTTCGGGTAGTCCATGCCCTGCCGGGTTTAAGATGGGAGTGGTCCTGCGGAACCTGCAGAAGGTGGTCCCTCTGCGCCGCGCCAGGCTGCGCAGGGACGTGGACACGCTGAGACACATCCTGGGCATCCAGAAGTTCGACCTGGGCATCATCTGCGTGGACAACCGCAGGATGCAGCAGATCAACAACCTGTACAGGAAGAAAAACGCGCCGACGGACGTCCTGTCCTTCCCGTTTTACGAGGTGACCGTTAGTTATGAATATTAACTGTCAGTCCGCCTGATCCGGAGTTAACGTTAATACATTATAAATGACGCAACCATAATTTTATTTTGGGTTTTTGTTTATTATGAGACTGTAAGCTAACTTCCTGTGTGAGACTTCCAAAACACAGTCTTCGGTTGCTATGGTGATTCCCGCATTTTCTGGAGAACAGGGATGAAGGAGCCGTTAAAACCTTCAAACATTTAAAACTGTCTGAACTGCGTTGAACCTTCTGGAAGGTGAAGTTTCTGTTTTATTCCCGATATGGAAACTTAAATGAACGGGTTGAAAGAAAAAAAGGCTCCTGGAATGAGACCCTGAAAAGACTGAAATCTTTTCTGCACCCTGTGGAAGCCCATGTCTGCCTAGAAATAGAAATATAAAAGCATCACTACAAGTTATCGTTTCTGGCTTTGGAGACTTTTGTAAAGTTACAGTTGTGAAACTAGAGCAACCCTTGGAGAAATGATGTGACGTTTTCTGTCAAGTGTCATGAAAAGAGTCCCGTAGAGTTCAGCTGAAGTCTTTTCCCTGTCTGACCCTCAGGACCTGAGGCCCGGGAAGCTGCCCTGCCCGCTGCACAGAGACGAGCTCAACCTGGGAGACGTTTTCCTGGGAGTCGAGTTCGTGATGAATCAGTGCCAAAAAGAATCGCTGGACCTTCATGGAGCTCTGACTGTGAGTTACCAGAACTCCATGGATTCATATGATCATATTCACTGCTGAAAAGACAAGAGCAAATTTACACCAATAAACTGAGAAAATGAGAAAATAATTTCCCAGATTTACAAGAGAAAAACCCTTGAATTTTCTGACAAAAATGCTTGGAGATCATAAAGTCAGAGACTGAGGTGGTAAATCTGAGACCAGCGTCTGGATGTTTTGTGAACTGGAAGCCGGACATCGGGCTTTTCTCCTGGATCAGAACGTTTCTCAGGTTCAGAGTTCAGCAGCTTCCTCCTCACAGTCTCAGGTGTTTTCTGGTTCTGATCCAAGGTGAGTCCGGACCTGGCAGATCTCGCCCTGCTGCAGGGAAGGAGCCCAGATCGACAGCGACACCAGAAAACATCCAGATGCTGGAGGAGTTTTGGCATCTCGTTACAAATGCACACATTTCTATTTTAGTAAATTTAGTTTTTTTCTTTGCAATTTCTGATGTCATAAATAATTCGACATTTAAGCTTTTAATCTGAGAAAATGTTTTTTTCTTGCACATTTACATTCATTAATCTAGAAAAGTTCTGCCCAGTTTTCCTTCATCTATGAGCCTCTGATGCTCTGCTGTCCCTGCAGGCGGTCACTGCTCACGGCATCTGCCACCTGCTGGGCTACCGGCACGAGACGGAGGAGGAATGGGCCGAGGTGAGTCAGCAGCTTTAACCACAGCGTCAGGCTTCACCGACCGGCCGCCATTTTGTTGTTTCCAGCCTTATTGATCGCTTTAATCACTCCAGCTCAGATCAGACGGTTCTGTTCAGATCAGATCAGTCAAACTTTGATGCATATCATTTTTATTCAATTCAAAAATACTTTATTCCAAAGAGAAGTTAAATATTGTCATAACTGATCGTCACAAAGTGTCTGTGAATGATAATGCAGTGAGCAGGAAGGACCTCCAGTAGCAGTCAGTATTGCAACAAGTGAAGAGGCCTCTGACTGAAGCCTGGCTAACAGCTCGCTGGATGAGGCCAGAGATGCTGGAGTAGGGGATAATAATATTCCCTTCAAAATGATTTTTGAATTGTTTTCCTGTCCAAACTGTTTGTTTTAGCTGATATTTTACCAGTAACTGCATCGATCATCGATCAGTTATTGGTGGTAATATGACGGTTATTGATGCTGTTTTGTTGCAGATGCTGCAGAGGGAGCGATACATCCTGAGCGAATACAACAGACTGACCGGCCGCCATCTTGAGCCGCTCATGAAGGCGTTCAGCCCAGAAACGTGACGCCGCGGATCAGCGCCGCGCTAAATGTTTTGCACTAATTCGACCACTGAAGGTCTCTGAAAACAGCGACTGCTGGACGGACATTTACAGCAGAACAAAAACTGAAACAGTTATTTACAAAAGAACTAATCCAGTTTGTGTTTTGACTATAATTTTATTAAAATCTGCTTTCAGGAAGAATCAGTCGAGTATGAAGGGTAGAAAAAGCTTCTCACTCTCACTGCATAAATACATTTCAGCCTCTTGACGCCTGCAGGTTTCACTCAGACGGCAGGAAGTCCGGCTGGACTTCCCCTCTGCCCAAACGGAGAATATTAAAAAGAAATCATCTGATGCGGGTAAATTATGACGACTTGCTTCATTTTACAGTGGATTAAAAACTATAAACAAGGATTCTCCTCTAGATCGGGTCGATAAATACCGAAGAAACGGGAACAGTTTCCTCTGGGCCGCTACGCTGCCAACACCAGAACCATCTGCTAGCTTTATACAAACGAAGGTCCAAACACCCAGAACCAAACAAAATAAAGCTCAAACACGTTTAGAAAAGTTCTCTCAGGAGGCACAAGTTCAAAACCCAATAATGCCGGGTCCAACTCAGAAGCTCAGTAACTAACAGACAGAACCGAACACAAAGCAGCACAAAAGCAACGGAAAGCATCCGACCCAGCAGAACCGAGCCAGAACCTACGTATTGCACCAAACGGACCCGCTAAACACAGCAAGCCTCTAGCTCTGCCACAGATTTACTCCAACATAGAATTTCTTTATTTAGTAGAGAACTAAAGGATCTGCAAACAGAACCAGAACCAGCAGCGTCTGCTGAAACCAGGACGACAAAAAAACAGAAGAAAAAAAACAAAATGGCCTCAGACATGGAGGCAAAGTTCGATCCGCTGAACGTTTGAGTCGTAACTCTTCCCCGTCTGAGCAGAGGAGCAAACGGAGGAGGACGGCGCCACCTAGCCGGGAGCGGCAGGATCTGCAGAGCTCAGAGCGGCTGCAGGACGTTCCTTCCTGCTTCAGAGGCGCTGCTGGATCCGGACCGCTCCATCTCTGACAGCTGCTCGAAAACATCCCTGAAACAGACGGACGGACGGACGGTTGCCATGGAGATGAAAGGATTTCTCAAAATGCACGAAAGTGTCTCCAGTATGTTTTAGATGAGGGAATAACATAATGCTAAACCGAGAGTTGATTTTAGGGCACTAGCCCTTTAATCTGGAAGCATTTAACTGTCCGCCGCATTGCGACTTCTTAAAGAGGATCCCACTGACTCGCTCCTCACTGACCCGACCCACCTGAGGCCGACGGACTCGATGACCCACCTGTGCATGTAGAAGAAGATGTATCCGCTGCGGTCGCGGTCCCGCTGGACGGCGGCCTCCTGCGTGCGCGACACGTCAAGGTCGTTGTAGGTCAGCCACGACTGTTTCTTCATGTCATAGACGTCGCTGATGTAATGTCCTGGATGAGATCAGAACCCGGCTTTAGCAGAGGAACAGCGGTGAAAACAGGAAGGAGGAGGAAGAGGAGCGCACCAGAGGAAGAGCTGCTCCCGATGTGGCTGACGACGCTGATGAGTCTGTAGGAGTTGGCCAGATCTCCGGCCTGCGGATGGAGACGAAGCGCTCAGCATTTCAGATTTCAGGCAGATTTCTGGGGACAGCCGGACGGCCGTTACCTCGGCGTTCCTCTTCAGGGTCTCCGCCTCGGCTTCGGTGTACTCCATGTCCAGGACGTCTTCGTTCCCGGAGTCGTCGTCCGAACACAGCAGCTCCGGCAGCGAGTTGTTGAACTCTGCAGGGGCGACAGAAACGCTGCAGTTCCCTCTGGGCGCAGCGGAGACGGGCGGAGAGAAGCTCTGCCTACCTTGGAGGCTGAGCTCCGTGGCTCTCTTCAGGTCGTCGTCTTCCCTCATCTCCTGGGCTTCCTGCAGGAGAACGGCCGGGTTCAGAACCGGGCAGAACCGGAGTGAAGCTCCCCACATTCTTCAAGTCTAACAAAATTCATGTCAATCAACTTGGCAGCAAATGTTTTAGTTTGTGCTGCTTCTGTTTTGTTAATATTTATTTACTGCCAGCAGCACAAAGGAAAAGCTTTGCTGCACAAGCGTTTCGTGTTGTTGGGGTCCAGCTGCAGTCAGGCGGCGGTTCTGGTCTCACGTGTTCCTGCAGACTCTGGGCCAGCGCCTGCTGCAGCTCCTGCTCCTCCCGCTCCTGGTCCAGGTTGTACTGCTGGACCCAGTCCAGCTCGCCCGGCTGCTGCGCGCCCTCCGGCGTCTGGTTCTCCTTGTTCTCATCCATGGTCAGATCCAGGGAGTCCAGAACGTCTGAACGGCACCGGAACATGCGGAGACAAACCCAAACGTGAGTGTGAAGTTCTGCTGTTCTGGGCCGAACAGAACTCTGGTTTCACACTGAATGACGTCGTTAGGCTGACGTGGCTCTTTAAAGGGGCAGTTCGATGTTTTCCAGCCTCATGTTGCCATCTGACAGCACAATCAACCAACAACTGAGTCGTTATAAATTACTGTTCATATCCACCAGCTCTTTGCCAATTGCTGCTGGCTAGTCTGAAGGAGCTGAGTGGAGGAGGAGCTGCGCCTCGAAGGCGGGGCTAGGTCCACCCAGGCGTTTTGCCTAGTTGAATGGTTGCCATTAAAGAATCAAAGCTCCTCTCCAGGTTTAAGAGAATAAGAGAACACAACGGAAAGATCAGAACGTGGATCTCACTGCCCCTTCAAAGCAGAACCTGCTGCATTAAAGCTAGCGCCACCTGCAGGCTGCTTGCTGTCCGTTTCCAGCAGCTCCGTGTGATAAGCCAGGTCGTGAACGTCTGAGTCTCCGAAGCCGGTGTCAGGGCTGCTGGTCGGCTCGTCCTCCAGCGGCGCCGCCGCAGGAAGCCCGGCTTCCTGTCGGCTCATCTCCAGCACGGCGGCTAACATCTCGTCGTCGTTTATGCCACTGAATTCTGTCGAATCCATCGCCGCCGCCGCCGCCGCCGCCGGCTTCTGAAAACACATCAAACTTCAAAACGACACGACCAGAAGAGGGCGAGACGGCGAGGCGCCGAGCTGGACCCGACCTCCTCTGGACGGTCGTCCTCCTCAGGCAGGCAGACGCTGAGGCGCCGCCTGCGGCTCACGTTCACCTTCCTGGTGGGTTCGTCTTCGTAGTCCGAGTCCAGCAGGGCGGCGCTGCAGCTGGAGGATTTCCCTCCAACCCTCCTACGCAAAAATCACAGAAACCTGTAAAACTCATCGCTTCCTGTTGCAGCAGAAGCCAAAATCAATCACACATGAAGGAAAACTTTCCAAACACTTATTGCTTTAATTTTAGTGATTATGGCTCACGGAGAACAGAAACTCAAAATCCAGAGCATCAGAAAACTGGAATATTCAGAAGCTGTTCTAGTATCATAGTAGAAAGTTGAGTGGAAGGACAAAAAGAATAACTGCAGAATCAATTCACGACTGAGGCAGAATATCTGAGTCCGCTCCAACTGGACTTCAGTCATCTTCTCTGGGCTGAGGGGAACCAGAACTGGGCTGGTGCTCAGAGGCCCAAAGTTTAAGGATGAAAGTAAAAATCAAGGCACCAGATTCTGACACAGAACCTTCATCAGCAGAACAAGAACCTGCAGGTTCTGCTCTGTCGGGCCACTTTGTTCTATTGGCTTGATGAATCATTAAATCAGTTTTAACGCTGCCAGCCTGGACCTCTGGTTCTGGTTCTGGTGAAACTCACCTCTGAGGAGTCGTGGAGGAGTTGATGGCCTGCGACGTTTTCAGGGTTCTGGACCTTCAGGAAGGGAACAGAAACATGATCAGCTGGTGAAACAGGAAGTGGAGGTGAAGCGGAGGTGAAGCGGCGCGGCGGGCCGTACGTGGCGGGTTGGGGGGTCCAGTTCAGGCTGACGGGGGGCCGGGTGGCGTCGGTGCAGTGGGACAGCAGCGTCAGGTACCGCGGGATCAGAACCTGCTGGCCCAGCTTGCTGTTCAGGGACAGCTGGGCGTTGAAGCTGTACCTCTTCAGGTGGAGGATGAGGACTCTGAGAGGAAGACACGGGTCAGCTGGTTCTGTTCAGCTGCTTCTCTGGATAGGGACGTTAGTCGCTACAGCTAGCAGCCGCCTTTACCACATTACTATACACCCGTTACCGTGGCAACCGACTGACAACAAGTCGACAGAGAAGAAATTACGTTGGAGTGTAAAACATTTCCCACAAAGATCAGAACTCCGTCTGTTAGTTTCATGATTTCAGGCTTGATGTTTGTGTTGTGATCAATAAGTGATCGTCTGAACACACCGCTGGTTGATCAGCTGATTTAAACATCCACTGATGATCTGGATCTTTTTACTGACCTGCTGAAAGTTACACATTGAGCCTTGTTATCTAGTTTTTGTAGTGCTGACAATTAATGGTGAAACATGGCATCGCTTGTTCTGATTGGCTGTGCGAGTCAATGCATAGCAACGTGCAGTACATGAGGCCCGGCCCAGTACACAGCGCCGGTTCTGGACTCTGTGGTACCTGGGCAGTTTGCTGAACTTGTGAGTGACCGTTGCAGATTTCCCGCTGCACTTTTCACACGAATATTCAATCTCCTCCATCTGGAAACAAACAGCACCCAGCAGACGTTAGCTTGGGTCAGCGCTAACATGATAGCTAGCATCTTTAGCTGAAGCGATGAGGAAGAGGAGGAGGACTGACCCTGAAGAAGAGGTCCAGGGAGTCCTGGATGGAGCGCAGCGGCAGCGTTTTCTTCCTGCGCGGCAGGTCGATGGAAAGGTCGTTGAACTGTTCGCGTTTGTTCACCACCTCACCACAGCTGCAACACCAGCGACAAGCATCACAGCCTCAGAACCGGCTGGGGGAAGAGGAGCAGGAAGAGGAAGAGGAAGAGGTCTCACCATTTGCAGGTGATGGTGTGCTGCACCTCGAACTCCATGTTGACGGCCACGGGGCAGGTGTAGATGCGCGAGGTGTCGGCCTCGTCGCCGGGCGTCGCCTCCGCAGGGCCGTCACACGTCACCGAGGAGGAAGAGGAAGCGGCCGTGTCGATCGCCAGGCTTTTGCTCATCTTCTCTACGTCGTCCTTCAGCTGATCCAAACACTGACTCAGGAACTCGTGAGCGTCCTGACCGACAGGGACAGGTTCAGGTCATTTTCTGGTTGAATCGTTTGGACAATTATTCTGCAATCATGGCAACAAGGTATTGGTTTTAAAACTGGGAGCAGATGATTAACATTTTCAAACCCTCAAATTATCCCTGACAGTCCATTAAACTGGGTTTGACTGGTTCCGTTTCTCTCTGCTCTGAGTCAAACCAGCCTGTTCCCCTCCTGGCCTGTGGGGGCGCTGCACCAACAACCACTGAGGGAAACGACACAAAAACCTCTGAACACACCGAGAGCAACTTCCTGCTTCACCAACAAAAACACAGTAGCATTTGATTTTAGCAGTTGGAGGATTTCTCTTTAGTCTTTGGCTAAAGACCACAAGACATTTCTCCTGCTAGCGCTATGCTAGCACGTTAGCTTCGGTTGGATTTACCCAGAATGCCCCATGCTCTAGTCCGCTCAGCCAGACTGAATCCAGAGTTCACACCTCGCCAAACAAACCAGACTGTCTAAGGAAACACACTAGAGTTGGACTAAAACAGAGTCTTTGAAGAGGAGCAGCAAAAGCAAATGGGGTGGATTAGCAGAGCTAGCTAACAGCTGATGTTATGTAGAACATGTTACTGTGGAGCTTTGTCTCTGTCATGACATCGTAACAGCGCGATATCCATGCAGCAGTCATGAGACATACAACAACAATCTTCAGTCAGAGGATTCTTCAGATTTTCTGCAACACTGGCTGCTACTGGAGATCGTTCCACTCCACAGCATTTACAGCAACTATTCATTTAATCAAGGATTTTTGAATTGAACTGACCCAGGATTAGTGGTTCAGGGGCAACTTCAGGTTCACTTCTGTCACCATGGCAACTTATGAAGCTCCGCCTCTTAATCTCTGCAACTTGAACTTTGAAATTTGCTCGCAATAGAAAACAGAACTAATTAACGCTTGTAGAACTTCTTCTGCTTCGCTTCCAGTGAGTCGTCTTGTTTCTGGACGTTCATGTTCACTTGTTGGTCAAAGATTTTTTTTTTAACTTTCTAAAAATCAGATGAAAAGGTTTAAAAACAGTCGGATTGGTGGGCCGGTGAGCCTGACCTCACTAGAAGACCTTTGGATATTTTAGTTTCCAGGTGGTTCAGCTGGCTCTCGGTGTGGGTCTAGTTAAAGTCTGCAGGACGTGTTAACGCCACAGAAAGGAAGCAGGAAGTCTTACGTTCTGCACGTTTCCAGAGAAGCGTTCGGCCGTGGAGGAGATGGCGTTCTTCACCTTCCTCAGCAGGTCCTTCTTGGTTTCTGGACAGGCCACATCCTTCTTCACCATCAGGTGGGCGAAGCGCCTGCAGACGGACACATGGGGTCAGAGGTCAGGTCAAAGCTTCAGTGAAGCGGCAGGCGGGCGGCGGCGGGCCTCACCTGAGCAAGGCGTTGACAGGAACCTTCTTCCAGGTGATGCTCTGCTTCAGCATATCGTTGGAGAAGGAGGGGAGGCTGAACAGCGACTGCAGGATGGCGTTCATGTAGCAGGTGTTGCCCAGGTTGGAGAACCTGCAGAAAATCAGTTTTTTGACGTTGTTCAGGCTGAAGGCCATTTGAGCTTCGGTTTGCTCCAGAACAGCAGGGTGCCTTACCCCTGCAGGGGCGGCTGCGGCTGCGCCAGGCTGGACGGCCTCTGCTTGTTCCAGCCGTAATCCAGAGACGGACGGACTTTCTTAAAGGGAGTGGAGTGGTTGGGCAGCATCAGGCTTCTCTTGGTGGTGGAGGTCTGAGCGGCGCCGGAGGCCCTGGAGACCGTCAATAACCGTCACGCTCTCCGCTAGCAGCGAGCCGAATCGTCTCACCTGAGAGGAACTCACCTGTCCAGGAACGAGTGGCTCTGGCCGTAGTCTTTGGTTCCGGATCGGCTGCCGTAGAACGACGTCGGCTGAAGAGGGGCGGAGCCTAGCGGGGCTGCAGGCGGAGGAGGAGAGATGCAGGTGAACAGGAAGCCAGAGGAGCAACAAAACTGAAGACCAGAACTTTTAAACCAGCTGTTGGTTTAAAAAACGTTTAAACGCTGCGAGATTTATCAACATCCGCTGAAAAAAAAGAAAAAGCTTTTTGAAAGAAAGTCAAAAGATTTGTTGTTGTTCGCTTATTTGGAAAATAAAAAGTTGATTAATCTTTTATGCATCTTTAATATTGTATGACGTAACAATGGAAAATCTGTAGAACCTGCAGCTGCTTTATTCAATTAATCTTCAGAATAATAATCAGAAGCTGCAGGCCTCATTTCCAGACCGTCTGACACATTTGGAGCGCCGTCATCAACGTGACGCCATCATTAACGTGACGCCATCATCAACGTGACGCCATCATTAACGTGACGCCATCATTAACGTGACGGTCCTCACAGCGCTGCGGTTTAAACAGCAGGTGAGGCGTTGGGGGCAGAGCCTACCTGAGCTCCGGTTCTCCTCACTCTGCTTCAGTTTATCTTTGCAGCTCAGCAGAAACTTCCTGGACGGGTCCGAAGTGGCCTTGTTGTTGCTGAAATCACAAGTGACAAAGTGTTTTTGTCACGTTGGTGAAACATTAACATGTCGACACGTCAGCCACCTCCGCCGCCGCCGCCGCCGCCGCCGCAGCCGCTCTCACCTGGAGGAGTCGTTCTCCTTGGGGTAATCCTCCGTCAGGTCGCTTTCAGAGTTCAGCAGCCTCTTCCTCTTCTCTCCCCTGAAACAAGCAGCAACAACAAGCTGCACCAAACTGACCTGAACACGGCCGCGTTTACAAAGGGTGCCCCTCCCCCACCTGTTTTCAGAGAGTCCGCTGCGTGTCGGCGTGGAGGCCGCTCTGCTCGGGCTGCTCAGAGGTTTCCGTGGGGTGGAGTCGTCCCGGCCGTCGGCGCTCTGCCGCCTCGGCGTCGTCTGAGTGTTTGAGTGAAACGTTCAGCCTTCGTCTCTCTGACTGAGCTCAGCGCTCAGGTAAACACCGATGCTCACCTGTCTGTCCCCAGACGGGCTGTTCTCGTTCTTCATGGGCCGGTTACCGAGCACGCCGAAGTTGGCACTGCCATGGGACGATTTCAAGACTGAGGGATGACAGGAAGCACAGCTGCTCACATTACAGAGCATTAAAAACTGATATTTCCATCATTTATTTATTTCTCTACCTCCTCAACTTGCCTTGCTGGATTTTACTCTTAATAAAATAAGTTTATTTTAACTTCATCATTTTATTAAAACATTTTACTAAATTATTTGTTTAGAAAAAGTAATCATTAACTCCAGCAGGAGCTTAAAACTGGTTAACACTAATACATGGAGAAACTCTGCCACCTGCTGGTAGAAACTGCACCTGCAGGGACCATAAACATTGTTTACAACTAAAAACAAACATTTTTAGCTGTAAACAATCCAAGAACTGCATTAACTTTGTGATCAAACTTCAGCTTAATGTTTCAGGCAGCGAGTTCATCATTTCTCCACCCGGCTCCAGCCGCCTCGCACTAATCTGAGGATTCACCATCTACCTTATGCTCCACACAAGACCTCGGCCATCTTTCCCTCCACGCCTCACTCTGCATCATTCTAAAGTGAGCTCTCTTTCATTTCATCCCTGCAGTTAATGGTTTCTGGCCACCATTCACTCTCAATCCAGACGTCAGGATCTCGAGACCCTTTCCATCCTCCTGAAGGATCAAGATCTGTCTGTTTATTTCTTTGAAAATAAAACCAGTTCCTTATTTGAACTCTGTTGATTTTGCATGTGGGTCAGAAGGTTAAATCCAAACATGTCACCCCCAGAGGCTGACGGACAACTAAAAGAACAAATCTGTAATTTTATGATTTCCTGCCATCATTCTGAGTTCAACGTAAAACATTCTGATTTTCCAGATCTGACAGGATGAGCGGCGCAGTAATTACCCGGTTTCCCTTGTTTCAGCTTCTCCAGGTACTCCTTGGTCCTCTGAACCAGCTGGGCGGGCATTTTATCCAGGGTGATGACGCTGTTGTCCTTCAGGGTCAGCATGATCCGGTTCTGGTTCTGGGTAAAGCTCTTCACGTTCTGATTCAGCTGCAGGCAGCAAAATACATTCACTTCAGTCAAATTCATCCTGTTTCCACTCTCTGCATCACATCACCATGAGCCAAGAAATGAATAAAAAACATGCAAAATTAATGAAAATAGATCAAAACAAATACAATAATAAACACACAAAAATACATTTAAAACTGTAAAAAAAGTAATTACATATACAAGTAAAAAAAAATGTTTGAAAATATAAAAATCTAAGAATAAATTAAAAACAGAAATAAGTGAATGAATAAAACAAACTGAATAAATAAAAATAAAGCAAGTGAACAAACATTTTATTGATTAATAAAAAATATAAAAGAAAAAAATTCCTAGTAAAAACATGACAAAAACAAATGTAAAGTATATAAATATGAATAAATTATTTCTAAGAGTCAATGTAAATGAAATGAAGCCTGCGGTCGGGCTGCAGACGGACCGGGCCCTCTACCTGGAAGGTCCTGGTTGCTCCACCGCTGCTGTATCTCAAGCTCAGGTTGACTTTGTTGTCCTTCTCCAGGATCTCAAATGTTCCCTCTTTCCACTTGGTGGTGCCCAGGTCCATGCTGTTGAATCGGATCTTCACTGTTCCACCGCTGGAGAGTTTGGGTACGAAGGCTGCCATGGCTCACTGTCCCGACGGCGCACCGCCAGAAGATTCCTGAAGCAGAAGAAGGTTTGTGTTAGCATGCAGATGAAGTTATGAACAGTTGGCAACATGGTGAAAATCAAAGAATGTCGTTTGTGATGCCTGGATGCTGCGCTGGTCGCAGGCCATGCCAGTCTGTAGGCTGATCTGCAGTCAGAGGCTCCTTAAGCTCTGATGCAGCAACACATTTGGATAACAGCATTTCATTTCCTTTGGGCTCAGGGAAGCGCTGTAGGTCCAATAACCCAGCGTTACATTCAAGGTTCCAGCAGGAGCTCTCTTATTTAGTCAATGACAACAAAGTCCATGTCGACCGGAAAGCAATCCAAGAGGTTACGACCCAAAAATATTCTCCTGAGAGACTCAATCTCCCAAAAGATGAGAAAACTCCTCCTGTTTCTGTTTGTCCATCATTAGTTTAGCCTGCGGTTCGCTTCAGCTAACACTGCCGACTCTCTGCCGCTGCGTTTGATGGCGACGACTTGAATGATTCTACCAGAACAGAACACAGAGGTTCCGGTCCGGACGAGCGCCGGGAAGAACAGCGAAGCCCAGTTAAACGTCTGGGAGGCAGGCTCCGTCTTATTCTCCGTGGGCGCTGAATGGATGGAGGAGGCCGACATTAGCAGAGCTGCTAGCAGCAGCCGCTAGCTGAGTGGCTAATTACTGCTTGTAACTTGGTGATGGAAACAGAGTCACGGCGACATTAACTCGTCGGTTCTTTACCTGAAGACGGCGGAGCACGCGCCTTGGGATGCGCAGAATGTGGTTCGGTGTTTGTGGGTTGTCCTCCGGGAACAGAAAGTTAGTTTCGCCGGCATTCAGCTGCTCTCCGGTGGGTCTCTTGTTGACAGTGAACGCGACGCTTCGCAGCAACGCGCGATGATGGCGGGAATGTGAACGTTTACAACGGAAAGGAGATGTTGATGGAACTTCCGGCTCTCTTCCGGGATCCATGCCATTTCGCTTCATGTGGTTAGAACGTCTTAAGGTTTTTAATTAAACAGTTTGAACATTTGTACAAAATAACGTGGTATATAATAATAAACAGAGAAAAAACACGTCCGTTTGTAAAAGTTTTCAAACTTTATTAAAGACACGGAATACTGGTCCATTTAAATAAAAATAGTTTTTTTGTTCTAGTTTTATTATTCCTATTCTTATTATTAAGAAAAAGAGTTTACTAACAAAACAAGGCAACAGTGCAGGGCCAGCCCAAGGTCATATGGGAGCTTATAACATACATATGTTAAATACTAACCCAGTTCAAAGAAATAATTTTTGATCAATCAAACTGCCCCCGTTTTGACGAGCAGCATAGAATGCCTTTATTGCCCCTGAAGTAGAGCTTACTACAAAATGTGGACTACTGCGCCTTCATCCAGGTACAAAGCCATTTAACTGTCACACATTTCCA
Source organism: Poeciliopsis turrubarensis (assembly GCA_010277015.1). Taxonomy (NCBI): domain Eukaryota; kingdom Metazoa; phylum Chordata; class Actinopteri; order Cyprinodontiformes; family Poeciliidae; genus Poeciliopsis; species Poeciliopsis turrubarensis. The sequence continues at coordinate 34,431 of VMRN01000332.1, forward strand.
CCTGTATACAACTTATTTATTTACTACTGCAACTCCTCTTCCTTTCGACTTTTAAACAATTCTGGTTTGGCCTCGCTGTCAAATGATGTTTTTAAAATAAGAGAGCAACGGTTCGCAGCAGTGAAGAGGAGTTGCACATAAATTAGTCAATGAACCGGTATTTTGAACCGGATCGGTCACGATCAACACATCCACAACACGAGAACGGGGCTATTCTGTCCTCTCGCGATATTTGTCATGTCCGCATCTCGTTAGCTTCCATTGCTGAACAAAAATAGAAAGATTGTGTTTACTGAACGAGGAGCAGGCAGTTTAAAAGTGCATATCGTGTTTGAAATAGATACAAGTGAAAAGTTAATAGTTTTATTGTTCAGCTGATACGCAGAGTTTCAGAGTAATAAGTGGAAAACAGGGAGAGGTCCGGAGAATGCTGACGACGGGAGCGGTGAGTGTTTCACACCAGCGGGTTTAACTCGCTGTTTTGCTACAACAAACTAGCATCATTAGCATCGTTATAAACACTGGCTGGACCTATTTCACACATTAGGAAACAACTCTCTGCTTGTTTTATGACTGATTTACTTCATCTGATGGAATCATAGCTCCACATTTTATTTCTCATTTTAAAATAACGATTAATGCTTCAGGTAATTAGGGTCGGTTTTATTTGAAATAGGCGATGATTGACAGTGACACTTTGTTCTAATCATGTAAAAGTTAATGTGTAGTTTCTGCAGAGCTTACTCATTTTCACTTTACTGTTTTTGAACCAGTTTCAGAAAAAACGCAGAGAATCTAATTTAGTTGGTGTTCCAGCATCTTGTTCCAAACACGATCTTTGTCAGGTTAGACTGAGGAAGAAGAGAAGAAGAAGAAGAAATGGACTCTTGGTTAAAACTGCTTCTAATAGACCAAAATAAAGCAGCAAAGAGAAGGGTTTCTATAAATAGCCATGGTTATCAAGCTGTGGTCCGTGTACCACTGTTGGTCCGTTCAGTTACTGAGTCATTAAAAGAAAACAAGCCAGTTTATTCATTAACCAACTGTAAAATAAGCAGAGATTGAAACCTTGGCTGTGTCTGGAATAAAGTTTGGTTGATTGAGTTTAATAAGTTACCGTCATGGCTGACTAGTGCCTGATGGCGACTGAACATTACAGTGACAACAATCGTAATGAAACCATGATTCCTAAAATGAAATATAGTGATCATCAGTAGATTAAAGGGTTGAGTTCTTTTTTGTTTAATGAGAAATAACTGGAAAAGACTAAAACTTCCATTTATTCTGGAGTTTTCTTTTGTTTTCAACAATTTTGTATTAATATTTTAGCTTTTCCTTACTCATAGTAAAGGGCAGTATTATGTAAAATCAACTTTTTTAAGCTTTACATCATATTATAGTGTTATTCCCTCTTCAAAAACATACCTGGAGTGTTGCCTTAATTCTTTAATGCATGTTTGAAAAAATCATTTAATCTCCATGGCAACCATTCAGCTGTGCAAAAATCCTGTTTGGACCAAGCTCCGCCTTCCAGGTGAAGCTCCTCCCCCACTCACCTCCTTCAGACTAGCCAGCAGCAATTAGCAAACTGCTGAGCTCGACATAGGAGCTGCTGCTCAGAGCAACGCTGTTAAAAACGTTAAAGGGTTAATAGAGCAGCCATGTTGGGATGACTTCCTGGAGGCAGAGCTTCAGAAAGAGCAGAAGTTTTTACAGAATTCTCAATTTATTTTAAGCCATATTTGACATATATAGCATTTTTATAGCAACTGAATTTACGTAGTTACTTGATTGTGCTGAGAGCGGCAGGATGGGCCTGGAAAACAGGAGATAATATCGCCCTTTTGAAGACGTTTGCTAAATTTGCTGCCAAATTCAAGAGGATTGGAACAGGAGGGTATGAGGTGAGGACGATCCGGTAAATGTGTCTGTTTGGTTCCAGGCCGTGACCAACGTCACGGCGCTGGCCCAGGTGGACCGGGAGAAGATCTACCAGTGGATCAATGAGCTGTCCAGTCCGGAGACCCGGGAGAACGCTCTGCTGGAGCTGAGCAAGAAGCGGGAGTCGGTGCCGGACCTGGCCCCAATGCTCTGGCACTCCTTCGGCACCATCGCTGCGCTGCTGCAGGTCAGCGGCTCGGCCCGCTCCGGCCCGGTTCCGGTCCAGACTCTGGCTGATTTCTCTTTCTGGTTGCAGGAAATAGTGAACATCTACCCGTCCATCAACCCTCCGACCCTCACCGCTCACCAGTCCAACAGGGTGTGCAACGCGCTGGCGCTGCTGCAGTGCGTCGCCTCGCACCCTGAGACGCGGTAAAACCCAAACCAGCCGCCGGGTTCAGTTTCTGCTCCTACAGAAAAACAGACATTCTGAAAAGTTTTAAAAATTAGCTGGAAAAGAATCACATTTTTAGATGAAGCTCAAATATTTCTGAAATTCAAAAGTCTAAACTTTCCCACCATCAGGTCGGCGTTCCTGGCGGCTCACATTCCCCTCTTCCTGTATCCGTTCCTGCACACCGTCAGCAAAACGCGGCCCTTCGAGTACCTGCGCCTCACCAGCCTGGGGGTCATCGGTGCGTCTCTTCAGGAGCTCTGCTGGTTGACTTCCATGTTTACAGATCATTAAATGTTTGTTTTTGTAGGAGCTTTGGTGAAAACAGACGAACAGGAAGTGATCAACTTCCTCCTGACGACTGAAATCATCCCGCTGTGTCTGCGCATCATGGAGTCAGGGAGCGAACTCTCCAAAACGGTGAAGTTTGTAAAACTTTGCAGTTCCCAAACCCTCAGAAATGAATTTGGAAACCTTTGAGTCGGGCAGTTTATTAACCTGAGCCACTAGCTGCTTTTCCTGCAGCCGTTTTGTTGCAGTTTTGGTTCCAGTAGAACCGAGTTGACTGGATCGACAGCTCTAATGTCCAAGCTAATGCAAGAATGGTCGATTATAGCCCATTTCTTATTTTTATTTTGATTTATTTACTGCAACAGAGACTGAAGATTCCCAGCATCACAATCTTTTTAATCGTTTTCATTATATTTTTTACCAAGAAAGATTCCTGGCAGTTTTGGATGGAAACAAAAAGTTTGTGTTGTCGAGGCTGGATTGATGTTTATAACGTTTTTATTTCTCTTAAGTAATTTCTGGTTACTTTGTTTTGAAATGATGAAACATTTCAAAACAAAGATAGTTTTTGGATCTTTTGTTCCAAATGGTGCTTCGTGTTCCTGGATGTGGAGGAAACTCATCTGATTTCAGTTTGCAGTTTTTGTTTGATGATATAAAAACTGCAGCAGCAGAATCAGACGTTCTCCTGGGATCATTTTCCTCATTTCAGAATCTAAACTGACCTCTAAAAAGACTCAAATGTTCTTTCAGTTGAGTTTTTCTGACTTTATCCCATAATTCCCGTTTTCCCATTAGGTCGCGACCTTCATCCTGCAGAAGATCCTCCTGGATGACACCGGCCTGGCTTACATCTGCCAGACCTACGAGCGTTTCTCCCATGTGGCCATGATTCTGGTGGGTTTCTCTGCCGGGATTCGGCCCGGGTGTTCGCACCGCTGCGGCGTTCCCATCATGCTCTCTGTCTCCTCAGGGGAAGATGGTGCTGCAGCTCTCCAAGGAGCCGTCCGCCCGGCTGCTGAAGCACGTCGTCCGCTGCTACCTGCGCCTCTCGGATAATCTCAGGTAGACGGGAGGAAAACTCAACACCTCTGATCATTTAAGGTTGTGTTTGCAGTGCAGTGGTGAGTTGGTACCACTAGAGGGCGCCGTTCAGGATACAGACGGTAACAGCCGTTTATTTTCTCATCTTGACGTTTTTGTTGCAAGTTGGAAACGAAAACGGCTAAATCCGATCCGCTCGTGTTTAGAGGATCAGATTTCAGGATTTATTTGGTGAATCTCAGCAGAGGATTTAGTTTCTATCTGCGTCCTGGAAACATTGAATGTAATCCAGAGATTTTCCCGTTTGGAAAAAGGAAACAGATTATTGAAAAGTTTTTGTATTTTCAGATCATTTTCAAGTAAACTTGTTTGTTTCTCCATCCATCCAGCAGCAGGAACTTTATTGTGAAGGGTTTGTATTCATAGCTAAATGAGGAGCTTTGCTAACAGTCGGAGTCTCTGGTTGTGACATGGAGGAATCCCGGTTTAGCTTGTGAGCCGAATCTTTCCGTTTCTCTCTGCTCCTCGAACATCATGCCTCCTTAAAACCAGTTTCCTGCAGGGAACCCAGTTTGTTCTAAAGATTCTGCCCAGTATGCTTCTGTTCCTGGACATTTCCGCCGTACGCATCCCGGTTTGGATCGACGGCTGGCTCAGCGACTTCAGAGCCGGAGGCACAGCGCCCCCTAATGGCCAATGAATTATACCTTTTGTGCTGCATTGCTATCGCTGTCACATGACCCCCAGAAACCAACAGCCTCAAAATGAAAATAAACATCAGCCAGTTTTACATCTGGATGTCTGGAAAAATGGCCTCCATCTGCTGACGCCGACATTAATGCAGATAAATTTCCCATCTCCTGCTTGCAGAACATGATTAGTATCAGTCAGGAGCAGGATGCAGTAAAATGCGTCAAGAGTTTTTCAAAACAAACAAAGGAGTTTGAAGAAACTGCAACACATTTCTCAGGACATGTCTGCGTTTCTACTGACTGATGTTTGTCATTTTTAATGTCTTCACCGACTCGACATTCTGTCCTGTTTGCTCGGCGCTTGTCCTGAGGTTTCTGCGTCATCTGGCTCCTCACTAGTTCCTTCCAATAAATACATTATTGGCTAATGTTACATATTAGTCAAAAGATATAAACAAGCAAATGTTTTTCGTCATTTTTTTTTTTTTTAGTTTTGCAGCATCGTATGACATCTGAGGGTGACATTGTGTTGCTCTTCGTTTGAGAATCTGCCTGATTTTTAGCTCTTCTTCATCAAAAGTCGTTTTCCTTCATCCTGGTTTCGTGTGGGTTCCTCAGAGCCAGAGAGGCGCTGCGTCAGTGTCTGCCGGACCAGCTGAAGGACAGCACCTTCGCCCAGGTTCTGAAGGACGACACCACCACCAAGCGCTGGCTGGCTCAGCTCGTCAAGAACCTGCAGGAGGGCCAGGTGACGGACGCCCGCGGCATCCCGCTCGCCCCGCAGTGACGCCCGCAGCGACGCCCGCAGCGACGCCCAGCTGCCAGCAGCCCTGGTGCTAGGACTGTCCTCAGCGCCGCTCACGGCGAACCGACCAGCGACAGACTGAGGGGTTTTTGTTTGGATTACGAACTCTTGAATTTCAGAAACGGTAGATTTTCAAACCTGAAAAAATTTCATCTTTTACTGAGACATAATATTTTTTCTGAACTGTTTGACAGTAATGTTTAGGTGAGACATTTCCAGATTAAAGGAACAAACAGGAACTGCATCCTGTGAAGCTTTGCAAAAAATGAGAGAATGTGATAATCACCAGTAACCTGAAGTTCATGATGACATCACTTCCCTTTGATGGTCTCCTGAGTTGCTGCTGATGCTTCCCTCAGCAACCCGTCTCCTCCAGCAACGCGCTGCAGCAATGCGCTGCAGCAACGCGCTGCAGCAACGCGCTCCTGCAGCAACGCGCTCCTGCAGCGTCTGATGGGTGAACTGGGTTCAGCGTCTGATGGGTGAACTGG
>VMRN01000332.1:40098-54572 GCA_010277015.1 Poeciliopsis turrubarensis
GTCTGATGGGTGAACTGGGTTCAGCGTCTGATGGGTGAACTGGGTTCTGTACCGAAGGCAGCAGCTGCTGTCCTGCTTGTTCTCGTCGACTCATTTGTACAGAGATGATTTCTTGGCCTCTGCGTGTTTCTAAATAAACATTTTTTCAACATATTCAGGAAATTATGACTTATTATGTCAATGAAGCCAATGAAGTGAGTTAGATGCCAAGGGAAAAAATGTTGATACGTTCTTCTCTAATTAGCATCATAGTAAAATTCTCACTAATCTGCAGTGTTCAAGTTTTTAATCTTTCCATAAACGGCAAGAAAACAAGATTTATTTCTGTTACTTTTAGTGTCATTTACGGAAATTTAATGCAGTGGCTTAAAAAAACAAAAAACAGGTAAAATGTAAATGTCAGATTTAAATGTAAAAGCAGTTTTGCCTTTGGTTTTGGGGAACGTAATGAGAGACACGGAGGAAAGTCTGGAGCCTTAATGAGGCTCATTTCCTGCTCCATCATGGACTCCATTAACCCCACAGGCCGGGATGGATGGACCGGAAGCATCACGGAGGGAAAACACCTGAGACTAAAATCCCGGTGGGAGACGATTTAAAAGCTCAGCGCCTCAAAGGGAGCGGCCGGGCCGGGAGCCGCGGGAGCCGCGGGAGCCGCGGGGCCCGGGAGCCGCGGGGCCGAGTTTCCAGAGCGACGTGAGGAGGGAGATGGGCTCTTCACCCTGGGCTTCATCAACACTCCTGTTTAACAGGCGGCCATGACACTCATCAACACAAAGGAGTTTCAATTATTACTGTTACGAAACGTCATAAAGTGCCATTATCTACAGAATAACAACAAACATTCATAAAGTGTTTCCATTGATTGATGACATCGTCTCCTTGCCACTAAGATTCTCAGATTTCTGAGAAAAAAAATCAGAAATTTAGAGACTAATCTCAAATTTTCTAAAAAAAAAAAAAAAATTAATAAAAAATGAAACATTTTTGACTTTTCAAGTTTTTCAAGAAAATTTCTGATGCGTTGCATGAAGCTGGAGAAGTTTGTTGAGTGGGAGGAAAATGTGAAGGTTTTGCTCCCAGTGAGTCTCGGTGAGGTCAGGACTCACTGCTGGTTTGATTAGATTGAAGGCAGTTTTATCTCCTCAGTCTCTATACAATCAGAGGAACTGAGGTTGAGCCTCTAATGGAGGTTATTGTTCTCATGCCTGGTTTAATGGCGACTCTGTTTCCAATAATCAGGAAGCTGAGAGTTCTGCAGCGCGGCGCTGATGTGAGAAGAGGGCGTGGCCGGCAGGAAGGCAGCGGGACGAGGCGGTGCTGGAGGAGGGAGCGCTGCGGAGCCGCTGGGGAATCAGGTTTCTCACACTCAGCAGCAGCAGCAGGACTGGAGGAAAGGGAAGGGAGGAGTCAGACTGGGACTCACTTCCCCACCAGTATTCCCAGTTTTTAAAGCCTCGGACTCTCCTGGAGTCACTCTGAATCCGAGGAGCACATCCCTCAGGTAAGCATCAGACTGCTGTTTGTTTCCCCGAGTCATTCTGGCCTCTCTGAGCTGCACATGCATGAAAACTTTCTTTCTGCTTCTGCTTCTAATTTACTCTGAAAATCCTGCTGGAGTTTCACATTCCTGACACAGATGCATTAAGGAAAGCCAGGATTACAGCTCCAGCTCTGACTGGAGGTCCAGCATTCCTGAGCCGCATGAAACCCCAGAAGGCTTGAGAGAGCCGTCAGATGCTGCTGGTCCTCATGGCGCCTCTGAGTCACGCGTGTGTGTTTGTGTGTGATCAGTGAACTCCCTCTGGAAGTGACTCACTGCCCCCAAAATAAAGCAACACGACAGCAGCAGCTGAAGGCCGCGCTGCAGATGATGCTGCCGTGCTGCAGATGATGCTGCCGTGCTGCAGATGATGCTGCCGTGCTGCAGATGATGCTGCCGTGCTGCATCATCTGAGCCCGGCGCATCAATCTGAGCCCGGCGCTGCAGGAGCCGCCCGGCGCTGCAGGAGCCGCCCGGCGCTGCAGGAGCCGCCCGGCGCTGCAGGAGCCGCCCGGCGCTGATGGCACAAGCAAACGTGGCGATGCTCTGTGGAAAGTATGCATGGCTGTTAGCAGCTCCCTCTGGGTGGAGATTCAACTCAAACAGTTTGCTGAAGGAAGCTGCAGCAGACAGACAATGAAAGGAAGAGATAGTTATGACACGGCAACCTGAGAAAGCTTTTGCTTTCCGGCTCGGTTTATCAGAGGCAGCAGGGCAGGCTGGGGGTCCACCGGGTCGAGGCGCTGACCGGTACCTGCTCAGATGGTTTAGCGTCAGAGCCGTCCTCGTTGAGCAGGTCATCCCTTTATCTTCTTCACACCAATGAAGCCAAAAACTGATGTTTTTACAACGATTCCATTAAGCTCCTGTTGGCAGGACATCGTTTCATTCAACTGACAAAAACTGACTGACCATTCACCCATTCACAAATTCATTCATTCATCATCTGCTCCTACAATCAGCTGCCAGGTTCCAGCTGCAAGTGCAAACACTTTGATTTCAATCTGACTAAGCCTGAGCTGAGGCCAACAGGTGGAAACATGAAACGGCAGCAGAGGCTGTCAGTCGCTCAGGTTTTATTTGCTTTTATGCAACTGGATTAACAGAAAATACAATCAGACTGTAGAATCAAGAAATCACTTAAACAGAACCTGAGACAACACGTCGCCCCCAGACTAACAGAAATCCGACAACAGAAGAGCCGAAACGTCCGGAGAAACACGACCAGCAGCTTCAGGGAAGCACAGTGGTGGCAGTGTGGTGATCTGGGACCTGGGCGTCTGTAACTGTTGGAACCATAACTTCAACTGAAGGACAGGATCTGACCAGCATTTTATCCATGAAGGATTTGGAGTGTCCCAGTCAAAGTTTGGAGTTGAATCTGATCAGGATTGTGATTTAAATATTTTACGCTCCAGTGAAACTGAATTTAAGCAGATCTGGCAGCAGAGTGGGTCAGATCTGCATGACGGAAAACACTCACTGCAGGTTTCCATCAAGTTCTCAAGTGAAGGGTGCAATTACTTTTTCATACTGGACCGGGTTTGGGTGGCTTTATTTCCTCTTCAGAAATTAAATCATTGAAAAAAAGGATTTAATTTCTTTGATGAGAGACAAAAACTAAAACAGAAGCAAAGACTTTTTCCTTCTCAATCAAAACGTCTGGATCCGTTCAGGGAAAACTGCATCACAGCCAATAAATCAGAGGGAAGTGGTTCTGGTCCGGTGCGGTCCGGTCCGGGTCGGTTCTGATTCCTCCTCGTCAGCCCTGAGCTGGCCTCTCTGCTTCCAGATCATCACAGATCCGGAGAATAAAAGCTGAGCGTCCCGCTGCCAGGAGCAGCGGCTGCAGATTCCTGCAGCAGCAGGGAGGCTGCTGGGAAGACGTGATTTATTCCCACCAACAAACCCGTCCGGCACCAGCCTGCTGGACAGAAACCAATCTGAGCTGAGCCGCGAGGTCCAGAGAAAACCTTCAGAGAACCTGATTCTTTTCTAGCGTGTTTGTTTTGGATTTTCAGGCGAGAGAAATTCACCGACATCTGTTTCGTTCACAGGAAAATATTCCAGAGATAAAGATGGAGCCCGAAGCTTCATGTGAGTATTTTACCTCCTCAAACTGGAAACATTCCGGTTTAATGAACACCGAGTCAAAATCCTGAACTTTGACCTAATGGTTGTCATGACAACCAGAACCTCAGTAAATACCAGGTTTCTGGTAATCAGCATCCTGACAGACATGATCAGTGGTGCAAGACGATGTTTTCTGTTTGTTATGGCATAAAAACAAAAAGGTTAAATTTTGGGTTCAAGTTTTTATTAGAATAGTGAAAAAATGACTCAAAATGTTTCTGAGTCGAAACATTTCTCCTTTTGAAAATGTTCCTTCTTTGCATCTTATCAAAGCAGGAACACTGATAAAATACATCAGTTTGTTCTGATACTTTTTATCTGATTTCTACACAAATAGAGTAGCAAACAGTGTTAGCTTGTTTGCTAACAGTTAGCGATAGCAGCATGACTGTTTGGTTGGATCCAAAGTCGGGACTTTGATCAACACCTTTACCTTTGATCGCCTGGGTCACTCACTCCTTTTCCTGCTTGTTGAAGCTGCAAACGACTGTAAATACTGACTGTCACAGGAAGACAACTGAGTTCCTCCTGAACTGAGGAAGAACCTCCAGCGCTTCTTCCTGGTTGCAGTTCATACTGGAGTTCTCAAAATGTTGCTACTGGTTGTATCTTTTGAGAAGTTTCTGATGAAACATTCCCACCACTATTGAGATCCAGGTTTGTAGTTTTTGTCCTGATTACGTCAATAATTCCCCTCAGGCCTGCAGGACGACCCGCACGTCAAGCTGATGATGGCGGGCTCGACCCTGAGGAAGGTCAAGTCCCGGTCCTGGAAGAGGCAGCGTCATTTCCGCCTCCTGGAGGACGGCCTGACCATCTGGTACAAGTCCAGATGGGCGGGGAAGGGCCACTCCACCTGTGAGTGCAGAAACCCGGTCAGATCACGGCTCTGATCCGTCAGCAGGGAGAGGAAAACTCACATTTAGCAGCTTTTCTAACTAACTGAAGGGAACGTAGCAACAACAAGAAAATGTGAAACAGAACCAGCCAGAAGCTTAATGCAAGTTATGCATGAAGTTCCTTTGGAAATAAAATTAATGTGATCCTGGAACTTTAAATACTTTGATCCTTAGAAACCATAAACATTGTCTTGATCTTGTTTCTCTTTTTTGACATTTTTCAAAATGGCCGCCATGATGTGACATAAAGTTATGAAAATGTGAAACATCTTTTGGCAATAATTGGTTCAAAAGCCGCGGCCATCTTGGGAAACGGACGTTATCCTGACCATTGCAAAAACGTTCAACCTGAGGCGTTAGCATGCTAATCCTTATGCTTCTGCACACTGGGAAGGTTTCTCAGGCGTTTGCTGCTAAATTTGAGTTGCTGCACCTTTAGAAATGAGAGTTTAGCTGAGATATGAGCACCGCTTCTTAAAAACAATGATGGTAGATCAGCGACTGGGTGTCAGACAGTTTGACGGCAGGGAGGTGCAGCAGAAGTAAAGGCTGTGTTGTGCAGAGGTGAAGGACCAGAGGCAGCTAACGGTGCTAACGACTGTCTCAGTCTCAGTGATGGACGTGGAGGCGGTGCGTGAGGGCCACCAGTCTGAGGTCATGCTGAGCATCGCCGAGGAGTTTCCTGCCGAACTCTGCTTCACCCTGGTGTTTCACGGCCGCCAAGGAAACCTGGACCTGGTGGCCGACTCCCCGGAGGAGGCCCAGGCCTGGATCCAGGGCGTCCGGAAGCTGATCCACAAAGCCCAGACCATGGATGAGCAGGAGAGGCAGGACCAGTATCCCACATCTAACTCCCTCCAGCAGCTTTCCTTGCACTGATTCTATGACTCGAGGTTTTCCTCAGCGTTCCTCAGATGGGTGCGAGACTGGTTCCAGAAAGCCGATAAGAACAAAGACGGGAAGATGAACTTCAAAGAAGTGAAGAAGCTGCTGAAGATGATGAACGTGGAGATGAACGAAGACAACGCTCTGCATCTGTTTACGGTACGACTCCGACCTGATCGCAGGACAAACTGGAGATTATCCACCAATCATGGCTTTGTTTTAAGACCTGGGCTGATTGACTCACTGATTGCAGGAGGGAAAGTGGGACAGGGCTGAGAGAGCACACAGGGGAAATGAATCTGACAGTAAAACACACTGAACATAGGAAACGTAATTAAACTGATCTAATCAGAGTAAGAAACTATCACAGAATAATTACGAAACTCTAAAATGACCCAAGACATTTTCTGTTGTTGTAAAAACGTCTCTGAAAAACCAGATCCTTTGTTTCCAGATGGCCGACAAGTGTGAAAGCGGCTCCCTGGAAATCGAGCAGTTCGTCCACTTCTACCAGATGCTGACCCAGAGAGACGAGGTGTGGAAGGTTTTCCAGGACTACTCTGGAGACGGAGAGCGGCTGACGCTGGAGGAGCTGGAGGCCTTCCTGAGCCTGGAGCAGGGCGAAGGGGACCAGAGCTCCCAGCATGCCCAGCAGCTGATCCAGCGCTACGAACCCTCTGAGACGGGTAGCTGGAGCCGGAAGCATGAGAATCAGATCAGGACTTATTCACAGGGACGTGTTCAGGCTTGTTTTACCAGTGAGATGCTATTTACCGAGCAGAAAAGCTTTAGTTGGACGTAACTCCAGGCAGCGTCTCTGCTGGTTTCACCAACTCACATTTAAGACTTTTTAAGACCATTATGAATTAAATTTAAGACTTTTATCACAACAGACATGTGCAATTCACATTGTAGCCGAGCTTTTTTATGCAAAATGCATCGTCCAGATTACTGGAAATGAACGTGCACTTAATCCTAACTAGGTAGCAAGGGCATATTAGCAGCTAGCGGTAGCAGCTAGCGGCTAGCGGTAGCAGCTAGCGGTAGCAGCTAGCGGTAGCAGCTAGCTTCACGTCTCTGACTGTGATGAATGTCACACTTTGCCTGACAGAAAATCCAGCAAGAAAAATAAACAACATAGATTATAAGAGATTAAATAATTCTGCCCAGTGGTGGGATTATGGATTAAAAATTTAATAATCATCATATTCTGTGGTTCTATTGTGATAACAATAAAAGTGACAGTAATAACTATTTATTACTCATATTTTAGGCAGCTGCACATCTGTGACTGCATGGCAGCAACCAGAGACCCACAAACACAGATAATGTCCTGATCAACATTCCTGTGTGAAACACATTTATTGGACACATAAATCACTGTGAAATAAAGCATTTCATCACATTTTCATGTCCACAATACAGACAGCTTCAGGGTTTTTATTTACTATATTTTGGAATTTATTGTGACAATGACAATAAAAATATTATTATGACAAGAAATGTATCATAATTAATGATAAGCAAAATGATAAATGCTACCACAAAATGTAAGACTTGTTATTTTAGGCCGATGTAAGAAATAATAAGGCCCTTATTTTAAATACATGGATTCAGGACTTTAAAGACGTACAGGAAAATAGAAACAATCATGCATTATTCTTTTTTCCAAAATATACCAGGTTAGACATGTAAACGTCCTCATTAAGCAGCACAGTGAAAACCTGTGATGTGTTTCTGCCTCCGTCCAGCCGTGACGGACAGCTCCATGTCGCTGGAGGGTTTCCAGTCCTACCTGTGTTCCCAGGACGGCGCCATATTCAACCCGGCGCTCCTGGAGCTTCACCAGGACATGAACCAGCCGCTCAGCCACTACTTCATCTCCTCCTCTCACAACACCTACCTGCTGGAGGACCAGCTGAGGGGCCAGAGCAGCCTGGAGGCCTACATCCAGTGAGCGCTGCACCAACTCACCACTAAACCACGATTTCATGCTGAAAGGCAGAAAGGAAAATGTCTGACTGTCTTTATGTCTCTTGAGTCAACCTGGATAATGTGTCTCTGGCTGCAGGGCGCTGAAGAGAGGCTGCCGCTGTGTGGAGGTGGACTGCTGGGACGGCAGCGACGGGGAACCCATCGTCTACCACGGCCACACGCTCACGTCAAAAATCCTCTTCAGAGACATTATCTCAACTCTCAAAGAGTACGCCTTCAAGGTCAGCACCAAACTTTCAGTTTTCCCGCTGCTGTGGTTCTCTCTCTCTGCTCTGAGTCAAACCTGTTCCCCTCCTGGCCTGTGGGGGCGCTGCACCAACAACCACTGCAGGAAACGACACAAAAACCTCTGAAGACGCTGAGAGCCACTTCCTGCTTCTCTGGATATAAACACAATGAAGTAGCGTCAGATTTTAACTCTTCGGTCTCTGGATAAAGACCACCGTCATTTCTCCCATGAGTTCTCCTGCTAGCGCTAAGCTAGCACGTTTGTTTTGGTTGTATTTACCCAGAATGCCCTGCACTGTCGTCCACTTCCTGATTTTGGAGCGGTCCGCGGTCCGCTTGGCGTTCACAATGCATTCGAACTGAACCAGAGTTCACTGCAGCCGAACCCAGACGGAGTTTTCTGGACCGGACCTCCTGGACAAACGGACCGGAGTTGGATTAAAGCGGCTTGAACAGGACCGCTGGAATGGACCTAAGATTTATCATGGCTTTTAAAATCGTATTACATTTTACAGTTATTTAATATATTTTTTACATTTTAAACTTTTTCAGTCAGTCAAGTTTATTTCAGCAACAATGTCATTCAAATGATTCACATTATAAAAATACAAAGTCATAGAAATGAATATTCTGCCACATATCGTCCTGTGGCTTGTTGAGCTGAAACGCAGGAAGCGTCGCCATGGGAACCGTTCTCCTGACGATCTGCCTAATTGTTATCTCGGGAAATGCCACTAATGAATTTGCACTAACCTCTAATGTATTCGAGTGGCTGGAAGAGCCTGACATAATTATCTCATGATGAAAACAACTCAATCCTCAAACCACAAAGTCAAAGAGATGAATGTTGACGCAGTCGACCGTTTTCATCACCGCAGGCAGGCAGAGCCGTTTAACTGAGATGAAACTGACCAAAAACAACAAGAACTGGTTTTAATATTTGAGCTTAACGAGTTTATGGTCCTGCAGGTCTCGGACTTTCCCGTCATCGTGTCCCTGGAGAATCACTGCGGCGTGGAGCAGCAGACCGTCATGGCCGGACACCTTCGCCACATTTTGGGCGAGATGCTGCTGACGGCGCCGCTGGACGGACAGATCCCCCAGATGCTTCCCTCGCCTCAGGTTTCACTTTAAAGTTAACCTTTATGAACAAAGGATTACGCTGATAAAGATCTCAGTCGTTAAAGGTTTCTGTCGTTCGGCTGTTCCTCCTGAAGGCGTCCAGCAGTACGAGGTTTTTGAAAAAGTTTCTGTCTCAGGAAAACCAGCAGCATCGAGTCACTGACCTGCAGAACCAGAAGCAGAAAACTGCAAAACAGCTGAAACACTGATCACTTTGGGACAAACGCCCAGCTCTGCATGTACAGAGTCGGCGTCTTTGTGTTTGGGACGGACCGCCATCCGGGGTCCGTTCAGACGGATCAATATTCCGGATCTCTGTTGGAAGAAACGGAGCAAATAGAAGCTGATGTGGTTCCCAGATCGTTCCTCTTCAGGTCCGAAGGTGATCAGTTTAGTTCAGGAAGATCAGAGCAGAGTTTCTTCTGCTCTGTTTGCTTCTCATGTAGTTTTTTTCAGACTCTTCAGGTATTTATTGTCACTCTGTCAATAAAAAAGTTTTTCCAGATGCTGACCTGAACAGTAAACCTTTAGATCCAAAAGTCTCGTTTTAAATATTAATCAGCCTCCATGTTGTTGTCCATTTAGCGCTAATACTAAAAGCAGTAACTTATAAACTCCTCTCCATTAGAGCACTCACATAATCAATGCTAAATGAAGTAATGGTGGAGGAACGTCAGGAAAGGCTCCACTCAGGGTTCAGTCGATGCTTCGCTTCCTTCAGTTCAGAGACGATACACTGAAATAAAATCTGGTTCCTGCAGAGACAAACTTATTTCTGTGATTCTCCACTGCAGGAGCTGAGGGGAAAGATTTTGCTGAAAGCCAAGAAAATCGGCGGGTTGGAAACGCAGCTGGACGAAACCTTGACTGATGAAGTGAGCGACGAAGACGAGGCGGCGAACGGTGACGCAGAGAGTCCGAGCGCAGAAGATCCACCGGCGGAAACGACGAACAAGGTGGGTCACATGCATCCAACGTCAAGATAAAGACGATTTACTGGAGTTAGTTTCTAATCATTATTGTTCACTGAAGTTCAGTCATCAAGTATCGATAATGAACCGAAACAGATTCTGTTTCCAACGAATGAAGCGCAGCTTTTTGAACGCAACAATAAAAATCTCAATATTTTCCACCTGAAGCTGTAAATCTGTTAGTGAGGGCAGATCTGGCTCCCTCTGCTGGAGGCTGGAAGACCAGAATGATGTCAGATTAAGGCCTTAAAATGTCTTAAATTCATTTTAAAAGGTGTAAGTTTGCCTTAAACACGTAAATCACAGCAGGACTGTTTAGTTATTGATATCACATGTTTTCTGACTTGCAGAAGGTTGAGTTGCACACACACATCTTCACTGCGTTCTGTGAATTGAGGCGGTAGCAGCTATCGCTAACTAGCTGCTAATATACCCTGTTAGCTAGCTGGCTGGCCGTGTTGCATCTATTATGGGTTCATTCTAAATTGCTGCATGACGTTCGCCTTTCCCATTGGCTAATTTCACTAAACACTTAATAATGTCTTCAGCGAACGTAGGACAGTGACGAGTTTTAATTAGAAATATTTTTTAAAAGTTTTAAATTTAAGTTGGTGACCCTGAAGATGCAGCAAGCTACGGACGGGTTGACTTCAACCCTCCGTCTCCACATTGTGCCTTTCATAAAAACACCTGGAAACACCTGAAAGGCAAATTAATTACGATTCTACTGTTACCTAAGTTGTTTCTAATTTGTTTAGGTTTTTCCCTCCAGAAATCTGAATAAAAGATTTTAAATCAGCCCAAAGATGTTGATTTAAAACAACACAGCTGGAGCAAATCCGAACTTGCTCTGATTTAAACTCCCAGAGGAAGGAAAGGAGTCGTTTTGTGTCTCTGAGGCGAAACTTGAGGTTCAGTTTACTGGTTTTAGATTTGTTATCTGTTTACTGTGAGAGGATGTTGATGATGAGTCAACAGTGTTCATGTTTATCCAAGTTTATTAAAACTCATCATTAACCAAGCCTCTGTAAAAAATGATGCGTTCCAGCAGAAACTGCAGCCGTTAGTCCAGCAGTTTGTTTCTTCAATATTTGATGTGTGTTTTGCAGAAGTCCAAACTGTCCAGGGAGCTTTCAGACCTGGTGGTCTACTGCAAGAGCGTCCACTTTCACGGCTTTGAGCACGCTCGCTCCCAGGCTAAGTGCTATGAGATGTCATCCTTCTCTGAATCCAAAGTAAAGAAACTCGCTAAGGACGCAGGTGAAAAGGATTTAGAGGTTCTGACTGTTTAGACAGAATGTAGTGCAGTCGGTGTTCAGGCTCTGGAGCTGCTGTGTTTCCTCTTTAGGGTCAGAGTTCGTTCGCTGCAACGCTCGGCAGCTGTGCAGGACTTACCCCAGCGGCTTGAGGACCGACTCGTCCAACTACAACCCGCAGGACATGTGGAACGTGGGCTGCCAGATCGGTAAGAGCAAACGCTGCCGCCTGCTGATGTCAGCAAAATACTGAACGTTTGCTGTCATTTCCATGAACAGGACTTTGACTTGATGCATCATTTAAATGAGGCTAAACTGTTATTTTATAAGCTGATCTTTGTTTGTGTGCAGTTTCAGAATCACAGTGACGACCTTTAACCCCTCTGACCTCTGCACAGATCTGCCATTTCTAACGCTACAGTCCAACACTAACTGCAATACTTTTGTTAATTTAGCATAATTAGCAAGTTAGCCGTGCAGCTAAATATTTAATTGGGTAGATGAATATTTAGCTTGCTAACCAAACATTAAATTTACAAACTAAATATTTAGTTAGAAAGCTAAATATTTAACCTCAAAATAAATATTGAGCTTGTTAAATAAATAATGACTTAGGAAGTTAAATTTGTTGCTGCTAACAAGTTGAATATTTTACTTACACTAAATATTTAGTGAGCTAAATATTTATCTCTAAGCTAAATATGAATTCAATGTTTATCTAAATGTGACATTTATATGAAAATTAACCACAGAGAAAAATAATAAAAATTATTGCTGTTGGTTTTTGACTTTCAGTTTTACAGACACGAACCAAACAGAAACAAACGATTCATTCAGGATGTAGAACGTGAGACGGGACGACGCAGAAGATCCTGAAACAGAAACAGAAAATCGTCTCTGGTTCATTCTTATGTCTGGAAAATGAAAGTTCATGAATTTATTTTCCTCTCTGTCTCAAAGTGGCTCTGAACTTCCAGACGGCCGGCCTGGAAATGGACCTGAACGACGGCCGCTTCAGGCAGAACGGTTGCTGCGGTTACGTCCTCAAGCCCGACTTCATGAGAGACGCCGACAGCCGCTTCAGTCCGGACCGACCCGAGGACCGGCCGGGCTACCAGCCGGCCCGCCTGTCCATCCAGGTGCAGCTGTCCTCCAGCGCGGGTCAGAGGGTGTTTGGTGGTGAGCCTCCAGCTGAGTGTGTATGTGTGTGTGTGCGTGTGTGTGTGCGTGTGTGTGTGTGTGTGTGTCGCGGCAGGTGATCAGCGCGCAGCAGCTGCCCAAGGTCAACCAGAAGGAGGGATCCATCGTGGACCCGCTGGTCAGAGTGGAGATCTACGGCGTCCCGCAGGACCAAAGCAAGGAGGAGACCAGCCACATCAACAACAACGGTACGAAACTCATCAGCCCACCTGCACAACAGCGGGGTGTTCACCTGGCTGCTGACCTCTGACCTCCAGGGTTCAACCCCGTCTGGAACGAGACTCTGAACTTCATCATCCACTCTCCGGAGCTGGCGCTGGTCCGCTTCGTGGTGGAGGACCACGACAAAACGTCCAGGAACGACTTCATCGGACAGTTCACGCTTCCCTTCACCTGCATCCAGCCAGGTGAGGCTACGGCAAGCCGTTATCTCATAGAATCACTTCCATCTGGAACGTAGCTGGAGACGTTCTGACTCAACACGGCTGTAATCTACACGCCATACAAAGAAAAAGTCAAATAAAATTACAAGAATAAACCTGTAAAGCCATAATATTAACAGAGTAAAGTTAAATTATGACATTATTCTCCTAATATTTCAACTTTATTCTCATTTGGCTTTATTCTTGTAATTTTACATTTATTTTTTCTTAACGTTGCCCTAATATGTTGTAACATTTTGCATAATAACTTAATATATTTGGATTCAAGTATTTTGATGATTAAAATGCATCTGAAGAGTCCAGATCTGTGATTAAATGTATCAAATGTAACTATAATTTGTCAAAATTACATGTTTATATATGTGAATTAAGAGCCTTTGTGCCACTGAGCTGTCCAAATAGATGCCTGTAGACTTTTGGATTTTCTGCACACAGTCAAATAATGTCACAATGGAGAAAGAGACGGGCATTAAGGGAACGCAAATGCAGAAATCTGATAATATAATAAAACAGCTTTGAGGAGCTAAAAGTGCTGCTGAAAATAAAGCATTTCAAAATTTTATTTTTTTCGTTTTTGTTAATTTCAATATCAAAATGATACATAAGTCTGGGATGTTTTGATCATTTCTGGAATGTGATCACACGTACTCAGATGAAACCGATTTTATGTCAAAACGGTTTGCCGTACATTTTGCTACACGTGGCATCATTAACAACAGTCAGAATGCAATTCCAGACATCTGGAACGTAAGCGTGTTGAAGCTGATTTTATGTTAAACCAGCCTGCCATACGTTCATTTCTTTCATCCAGGCTACCGTCACATCCACCTGCTGTCCAAAGACGGGACGGCCATCCCTCCGTCCTCCATCTTCGTTAACGTCAGCGTCTCAGAGCTCACATGAAGGTCACGGCGCCTCTGACCTCAAGCTTCACTCCACTGTTCATGTTTTAGTGTTTTAGTTTTTTCTAAACTCATAGAAAACTTTCTAATGTTTACTGATTCATCTGGACTCTGAATCACTGCTGAGATGAAGGAAAACTCCAGTGTTACTAATTATTGAAGAAGAAACAGGACAAAAGATGAGAGCGAATCATTCCAGTCAGACTGAGGTATAAATCTAGACTTTGACTAGGACATTGCGGCACTTTGGTCCTCATCTTTTTCTGCCATTTTGTTGTAGATTGTTGACGTGTAAACTGAACAACGCAGGACTCAACTTCTGCATTTTATTCTTTTTCTCTGATAATATTTTGAAGCTTAAAGATCCACGATTATTTGAAACAACAGATTTTATCATTTATTTTGCAACAGAAAGATATTGTAGCAAGTTTACTTTTTATAAATTTAAATGAAATATTGTTGCCATGTTGTTAAAGCTGCAATGCATGCTGGGTAGATGACGTATGCTAGGTGCTACGCGCTAGCTCCGTCCAGCCAGAATAGTTTTTTTGTGACTTTAATAAGTTGAAACGTGAAGGACATGAAGATGAGGAGGAACAAGAGGAGGAAGAGCAGAAAGTCGTCTGGAAAAGCTGCAGTTTGTGTTTCTGCTGCTTGGAATGCTAACCAAGAAGGATAGCGTTAGCTGCCGAGGTTTCTAACTCAGTCTGTTTACGGTTAGCATTAGCATCAGGAAACATTTTCTAAAACATATTAGAATGTTTTTTACAGAGACGATTCACTGTCACTTTAACCATCCACTCATATTTCAGTTTGTTTTGATTTAGAATCTGCTAATGGTGATAGCGCTTGTTAACGGCATTAGCTCTTGCTAACGGTGTTAGCGCTTGTTAACGG